>VVHJ01032158.1:0-16958 GCA_015107715.1 Tylochromis polylepis
GTGTTTTGGTGATTTCACCTTGGAACACATTCGTCTGTTCCTCCTGGTCCACACCACTCTCAGCTTGTCTGGTTGCCTAAAACAACACGGACACACAAAAACAGAAGTGCCATTTTCCCTCAGACCATTGTATGCCAGTCATACCTAATACACTCTTTGTTCATAAGCAAAGAGGATAAGACTACAAAAAGGCTTGAGGAAAAAATACATCAGGAACTGTAGAACTGTTTTGAATCTTTGAACATATTCAAAGAGTTCTCAGAACAAAGTGGACATGATCCAAACTAGATAACACAAGTAAGAGATCTTGTGACTGCTGAATAATGATTCCTCTGTGCCAACGAAAGAACATGATGTGTGTTTATTTGTGAAGACGGCTGTAAGCAAATCTGCGCAGGTGTGTGAAGATGTGGCGCTGTGCATGTATGTGTTAAAGTGTTAGTGTTGCTACCACATGCAACATCTTACAAGTGTGTACCTGTCTTTTTGTAAATGTGTGTTTTATAACATCTGTTTCTGTGTTTCTATTGTATTTCTCAGCCCTCTCTGGCATAGGAAGTGAGACAGGAAGCTGCACAGTGATATGACCTAAATTTGTATGACTATAAGGTGTGCCTATGACAGGAAGAGAGGAACCCCCTTAACAGGACACAAGATACTACCAAATGCAGGCACCGATCCACATAATATCCCTTTGTGCCACCACTAATACTACTACTAATAGTAGTAATAAATATCAATAATAGTTATATATTATTCATGTTTATTCCTTTGTCTGTGCCAGGAGAACAAATGGATCTATATGTTGTCTTTCAGCACTTTACTGCACCATTTTTGAACATTTTTTAAAAAGTAAAACAGGACAACAAAGCAGACACTAATGCATCCATAATAATAATAATAATAACACTAATATTAACTTGAACGGTACTCAATCAGGCAGTTCAATTCAATTCTGTTTTATTTATATAGCATGGAATCACAACAACAGTTGCCTCAAGGCACTTTATATTGTAATAATACAGAGAAAACACTAACAATCAGATGACCCCCTATGAGCAAGCACTTGGTGACAGTGGGAAGGAAAAGCTCCCTTTTAACAGGAAGAAATCTCTGGCAAAACTAGAATTCCAGTGGATCATGGGAAGCCCTGAGCAGTTTAGGCCTATTGTAAGTGTAAGTAAGGGAGGGTGCAGCGTTACCTGATCCAGTCATAACTATAAGCTTTATCAAAAAGGAAAGTTAAAGCCTAATGTTAAAAGTAGAGAGGGTGTCTGTCTCCAGAATCCAAACTGGGAGCTGGTTCCACAGAAGAGGGGCCTGAAAGCTGAAGGCTCTGCCTCCCATTCTACTTTTAAAAGCCCGCAGTCTGGGAGCCAAGTGCTCTCTATGAAGCAAAGAGCAGACAAAGGCCTCCTCCTTTCCTCTCACTGCTATGGAGGAATAACTCATAATACTCTTTAAATCTCATTGCTAAGCCCTAATACATTACGTTTATACATGAAGTATTCTAATACATACAAAAATGACAGCAATATTTTTTAGATGGTCCATGTTATGTCAAGTTTCAGTGCATCAGTGTTCAAGTATGGCTGAGAAGGCTTTGTGAGCACATGTGTTTGTGTGGTATGTGTGTTAGGGGGTCAGGGAGTGCCATCAGAAATAGCCTGGTAGGCACAGAGATGCAGAGGAGAGGGGAAGAAGAAATTAAATAAAAATTAGAGACATCAACATTTGCTGAAAGGAAATATAATCTATAACACAAAGATGCAAAAATATCTATTGGGCACAGTTACAATGGGCAGCGGTGGAGAGTTGAGACTGGTTTTAAAGAAGCAAACAATGGTGGTCCAATACAGCTCAGTAACATGTGATTACTGTACACCACGGCTCAACAGACAATAGTTTTCTTATCCCACAGCTGCTTGGATGAGTCGTAAACATGACTCGCCTCTGTGTTGAAATGTTCGCATGCATTGCTAAGTGTTAGATATAAGCGTAGCTGTTTCCTCAGCAAACCTGCTCACTTAGTCACCAACATCTCTCATGGTTTGGTCACATGAAGCGTTTCTAAGACATAAAAATAGTCTTGTTACTAAGTCTTTTATTATGCCTGTGCCACTTCACGGTCTCTGTCAACATTAGTTCATTTTCTAAATGTTGTCACCAGGTCCTTCTTAAATTTCCCCCCTCTGTATTTTTACTTCTCTTATCCAACCCGTCCGTGATTAACCCTAACCTTTCTTTTAGTTAAAATGGCCACCTTTATTACTATTGTACGTGTGTCTCAGTAGTCTGTGTGGGTGATGTGTGTTACAGAAAGTCAATGATCTTAAATAATAGGCTAACACTAAATTAGAACACCCCCTCAAACACAGACGCATGTGCACACAGAATACTTGCAGAGGGACCTACATGTGACCAAAGAGTTTACTTCCTGTCAGTAACCTCAGAGTTTAATCACGTTCAAACATGTGTTGATCACCAACACATACTTTGAGCACACATGACTGAAACTTTGGACGGATCTCTGGTGTTTCCTCACTTCCTCTTTACTCCTCCCTCTTCTTCTCTTTCTGTGGTTTCTGTTTTTCCTTCTCTGTCTCATTATGGCAGTGGAAGTTAAAAACTCTGATTTCATAACTCTGAATGTAGGAAGTAAATCACTCAGTTGCCTTTATAAGTTTTACGCCACAGATGTATACCTGTGTCTTTCTGTTGTTGAGCAAAGTCTTTAAACTTTATTGAGCCGATCTCTTCTTTATTGAAGTCTGCGCTGGGAAGCCGCTTACCCAATTGATATATCATTTAATGCAATCTGAACAGATAAGAAGGTGCAGTGTGGTCCGAACTGACAACTGGGTGAAAGTTTAAAGATGTTGCAGAAGCTGTTCTTTAACAGAGGAGATTGAACTTGGGATTTTAAGATTATGATAATGTGTAATACTACTTCCAGTCACGTGAAAAAGAAAGTTTTCACAGTACTCGTGCTGTTATGTGAAACGCTAAGTACACACAATCACTCAGTAGGTTGTAGAACCACGTTTAGCAGCAATGACTTAAATTGAGCCTATTCTCTGTGACTTTATTGGTCTCTCACATCATTATGGAGGATTTTTAGCCCAGTTTTCTTTACGGTGTTGCTTCAGTTCATTGAGATTTCTTGGCATTTGTTTATACACGGCTCTCTTAAGGTCCTGCAGTAAATTAAATCAGGTTGACTTTGACTGGGCTATTGCAACACATCGATCCTTTCTTTTTTAGCCATTCTTTATAGATTTGCTGCTGTTTTAGATGTAGGACAGATGGCCTCATATTCACGAGTTCATGGTTGATCCCGTGTCTTCAAGGTCCCCAGGTCCTGTCGTTTCAAAACAAGCCCAAATCATCACATCTCCACCACCCTGCTTGGCAGGACTGCACAGAGTCCTGTGAAAACTTTCTCTTTTACATGACTGCATTGCATTAGTTTCTTTTTCAATGCCAGTGCCTTATACTTTTGCTGACAAATCAGCAAAAGTATAAGGCACTTTTTGTATTTTTTAATAGCATTGTAGTTCCTTTTATAAGTTTTAGTTTTATTTGCATTAAATCTCTTTTTTTGTCTAGTTTGCTCAGTTAGCTATAATCTAATAACCTTGCCCTTGAAGCTGACTTTTGACTTATTTTGCTTTCAGTATATCAGTTTGTGTCATATAATGTTTCAGTTTCTAATGGTTTTGTGTAACAGAAAGGAGCCCTGAAGAGCTTTAACCTCATAAAATAGTTTATTTTAATCCCAGACATGAACTAATAATGATGAGCCGGCCTGACACTATAGAGAGTCCTACATGTGCATGGCCCACGCAGGCGGGGTCGGGAATCGAACCCGCAGTGTTAGCTCAGCACATGGGGGACGCCCTCATCTTCCTCAATGTAGCGGAAACACCCAAGACATGAGAATAAACACGGCCGGGAAGAAGGCTTATTATGGCTAATAACAGGCTTCACACGGCATCACGAGGCTACTCACATCCCCAACAATAAAAATTGTGAGCAGAAAGACGCAGAAAAGCGTATTTACTCACCATTTTTTGGTACACTCCAAAACGAGTTCCTGGTAAGAAGCGATGAACTGAAACTTTGAAGCCTTTTTACCAACTCGCTGCAGTCTTTTCCACACCGAAGTCATAACTTCCTGCGGTTAAAATGAAACCTAACAAACAGGAAAACTGAAGAAGCCCTCCGCCCGACAATAATCCAACTTTATCCGCTGGTTGTGCTCCTTATAAGGCTTTCTTCTTCCTCCTCTGCTGCTGCTCCTGTTGCTTATGATGAACTTCACACAAGCTGCGACTTGCGCTCATTGGCACCGAGTTGAATCACACTGACACACCAAAAAAGACAGAAATGTCGCCATGTACCGAGAAGCAAGAGCTGTACGCCGTGAACAGGCAGCTGAGGAGTCAGTAAAGAGGAACCGATTCCGTCCTGTCATTCACACAAGCCTCAAAATAATACGACAGGAGCCTGGAGTTTCAGTCAGACCACTGACAGCTCGTCCCTCTCGTTCTGCCAGAAATCCACATGTGGAGACGGCGCAGCTGACTCAAGTGGGGTTGTTGTCATATAGGTCTGCTTCCTTTACAGTTAGTTCACCCTCCCTTTTTTCATGGGTGACAGCAGCCAGCAACAGAGAGACAGGCAGAGTCAGACAGGATATGCAAAGACTGATGCAGTGGTATGCAAACTCTTTTATCTTGCTGCTTGTGTGGAAGCACTGAGGTGAGTCCTCAGCTGTACCTGCAGACTTTGATCCTAGCTATCTTGAACAGCCTTATCTGACATTTAACTTATTCAGCCATTCAAACTCTCATCTCCAGCAGGTTGAATGTAATGCAAGCTCTCAGCACACTGTGTCTTGAAATTGCTCTTTTCAAATTGGGTTTATAACTGAAATCACTTTCTGAGTTTCAGCTGCGTCATCCAACGCTCACTCAGGAAAGTGTGTTTCATGAAGTTAGAGGAATAGTTTCCACTGGAGAGAGCCAATGGACTCCAGTCCAGTGTGTGTTTGTGTGTGCATGCATGTGTTTAAGCTAGGTCAAGGCACAGGGATTTTCCTCAGTGAGAGCAGGAGTGTATTTATAGGATGGAGAACAGGGATTGATGGATGGACAGGGGCAGCTGGAGTAGAGGAGTGTGGGGCATCAGCAAAGGGGGGGGCAACTCTCTCATGACTCAGAGTTGGGCTAATGTTACTCTTTGGATCTGGTATTCAACACGACATTATACCTCTCAGTACCTCTGCCCACTCCTACTCTAAACATGTACACACACATAACGGCCTGCAGTGTCATCTCATCCCCTCATTTGTTAATTGGTGCTCTCTGCAGTCTGTAAAACTAATTTCTGTCTACTGTAAACACTTGCTGCTGTTTGGCCTCTTCTACTGCAGCACAAACGTGTAATTTTTGTGTTGTTTCTTTTATTTCCACATCACTTTTGTTCCTATCTGGGTTATTTCCCAGCTGTAGGAACTGACCTCACAAGTCACTGTATTGCAGCTCTAGTAGTATTATTGCCCTTTCCAGCTTTGCCTGCTGTCACCACTCCCTCTGATGTCTATTTGCTTTACTAATCACCGACTGTTGAATTTACAGTAACTGAGTCATATGGCACCAATGGCGATAACAAGGCTTCTATGAGACGAGCAGCGGGAAATATGTGAAATATAAAAATTCACATTTGCATTGAGCCTGAAAGGCCAAACCACAGCAACATTCTGGTGATGGATGAGATAGAGAACAGGAACACATACACACACAAATGCGCACACACACAAATTCAGCCCAACTGTCATTTAGACTGACAGAGAGGCATATTCTAACAATAGCCCCAACATGTGTTGATTATAAATAGAGAACAGCGTGAGACTTTCTTCTCTGACATCTCTCCAGAGCAAACGGTTTTCCCCATGCTCCAGCCATGCAGGATGACCTCAGAGAAGGAGGAGGAGAAGGTGGAGGACTGCAGGAGCTCTCTCTTGACTGAAGACAGCACGTCCCTGTTGGTCATATTTGGCAATACCACCGCCTGGTTGTCTACGAATGCAGGAATACTGTTCACGTCTGTGGCACACACTGCAGTTATATTCCAAGATTTAAATGCAAAGTATTAAGAAAGAAAAACTATGATGTGCAAAGTCACTTGTTAAACACAGACACTGACTTTTAAGCAGTTAATGACAGCTTAATATTTCTGCATTCACAACCTCTGAGCAGAATCCCATCAGGATTTACTCAGGAATCATTTCTGACAATCTGACAGTCGATTTTGTTTTCGCTGGAGTCTCAGAAGGAAGCAAAGTAGTTTGTTTTGTTTGCATAATTTAAAAACAGGTTGTTTTTTTTCCCCCATACACTGCTGTTGAAAACCTATGGTCATTTAACAGATTGAAGTAAAGTAAGTAAATCTTGGACAAATCACACACCTCCCTGATACTACTGTGTGATGGATAAACTCTTAAGAATGCGACTAAGAGTCTCTAAAACTTTCCCACACTGTCACACTCAGTGGCAAACATCTGATAAGGAACATAAAATCACCATAAAAAAAACAACCTAAATATAATTTTATGAATATTTCCTTCCTGTATTTGGGTCAGAAAGTGTTCGACTTCGATTCACACCGAGCCCCAAATACTGCAAAAGAAGAGATTTCTCTATATAAAACATGGAGAGTGAAAAATGATGAAATCATCATGAAACCACAAACACAAACACAAATGCAAACACAAACTGCATACCTGCATTCACAGAAATGTGAATGCAAGCATGCATTTTCAGAAACAAATTAGCCATATTTTGTGCCTTCTACATGCTCCAGCTTGCTTGTTGGCAAGTTGGAGCATGGAGATGTCACAAAATATGGCTAAACACTGCTAACATGTGATCTTACTCGTCTCTCTTGATTTTCTTCTCTAGCAGTGGTTGTAAGTTCTCTTGCAGCACATAAGAGATCACAGTGAGTAAAGGTTAGTATAATTTTGCTTGGAGCAGCATACACCTTTTGATTGAGTGTTAATTTTTACCAAGTTGCAAAGTTCTGGACCCCACGTAGATCAGAGAGCCTTTACACTATTCTCATATCAAACATGCAGCACGGCAAGAGAAGACTGGTTTTACAACTTCACAGATTTAGATAAATTCAACTAATCTGAGGTTACATTTAAACTTGAGGCTTATAAGAGGAAGAAATGGCCACATAAGTGCTTATAAACTGTTATAAACTTCCCCTCTGACATTACCAATCACATCAGGAGAACAGCAAATAAAGCTGCCATGGATATACGTTACCAGTCAAAAGTTTAGATGCACCTTCTCATTTAATGGTTTTTCTTTATTTTTACTACTTTCTACATTGTAGATCCATACTGAAAACATCAAATACATGAAGCAAGATATATGGAGTCATGTAGCAAAGAAAAAATGGATAAATATCTCTAAATATGTTTTATACTGTATTTTAGATTCCTCAAAGTAGCCACCCTTTGCTTTGTTGACAGCCTTTGCCTTCTCTCAATGAGCTTCATGATGTAGTCACCTGAAATGGTTTTCACTTCACAGGTGTAACTTGTCAGGGTTCATTTGTGGAATTTCTTGCCTTCTTAATGGGGTTGGGACCATCAGCTGTGTTGTGCAGAAGTCAGGTTGGTACACAGCTGACAGCCCTATTTGACAACTGTTAGAATTCATATTATGGCAAGAACCAATCAGCTAAGTAAAGAGAAATGACAGTCCATCATTACTTTAAGAACTGAAGGTCAGTCAGTCCAGGAAATTGCAAAAACTTTAAATGTGTCCCCAACTTGCAGTCGCAAAAACCATCAAGCACTGCAACAAAACTGGCTCACATGGGGACCGCCCCGGGAAAGGAAGGCCAAGAGTCACCTGTGCTGCTGAGGATAAATTCATCCGAGTCACCAGCCTCAGAAATCGCAAGTTAACAGCACCTCAGGTTAGAGCCCAGATAAATGCCACACAGAGTTCCAGTAGCAGACACATCTCTACATCAACTGTTCACAAGAGACTGCGCAAATCAAGCCTTTGTGCTTACATCTGATGAGTTCAAATTTGAGATCCTTGGTTCCACTTGCCCTGTCTTTGTGCAACACAGAAAAGGTGAACAGATGGTCTTTACATGCATGGTTCTCACTGCGAAGCATGGAGGAGGTGGTGTGATGGTGTGGGGGAGCTTTGCTGGTGACACTGTTGGAGATTTATTCAAAATTGAATACGTGAATGTGCAGTAAGAGACAAAAACCTTGAGGAAATACAGTCAAGATGTCTGTACAGTGCATGATGTACCACTGTCTTCAAAAGAGAGTATGAAAGGGGTCTTTGAGCTATTCCCTGGGTTTACTGTTAGGTGAAGGGAGAGACAAGGAGGAAGAAAGAACTCTTGTGTGCTTCTTATCTTTCTCCACTCCCTCTTCCTTAGAGTATCCATTATCAGTATCCAGAGAGGGATCGGACAGAACCGAGGAGCACAAAAGTAAAACATCTGTTCTTGCCGCTTGGAAAAAAAAAATAAACAACTATAGTTCAAGTTTCATTTTGAGGCGGTGTTATGGAGTCATTAGAATGACTGAGTTATACAAGTGTTTTCGACAGGGTGTAGTAGTTTAAACTGGGTGTAGGTGTGGATGCAAGGTAAAAGAAGCCCCTAAGTGCGTAGAAGTGCTGTATAAATATTTGTGTGAAAAGATGACTGTGGCTTGCAAAACAGGTCATTTTTATTTTATTTTATATAAAGCCCCTTTGTAAATCCTGTTATCTACAATTTGTTTACCAATATAAGCAAAAATAGAAAAAAAAAATTCTAGCAGATGATCACTTTTGGCCTGGATGCTTCCTCCCCTGATGTGCAGTTTCTCCGAGACCCAGCTCAAGCCCCTGCTGGAGGTCAGGATGTTGCTCAACTCTTTGGGCAGCAGCGGCAGCTTCAGTGATGAAAAGACACCACCCAGTGGACAGTCAGCTCAGTGGCACAAACTCTCCTCCATCACCTCATCGGGAGGCGCAATGGCACAGTTAAAACATGGAGAACAGACCCTCTGTGGGAACACCACCCATGTATTTGTGTTTTATTCTCACAGAACATAGCTGCCCCATTGAAACCACACTTTAAGTGCAAAGCAGACTAGATGTACTGTAGGAGTAACGAATATGAAGTCAAGCTTCGAGACAGCATCCCTGCTTCACCTGTCTGCAACCGCCCTACGATTGTCCCGATTTTCAGGATAAACAGCATGACGCTGGTTTCTTTAACTGAAGCACTTCTCTAACTCCAGTTAAATCCCAGACCAGCCTGCCACAGAATAATCAAAACTTGCACGGAGATGATGCAAAAGCCGTAAATGTTTATTTTGTACTTGCTTCAACACATTCTCACATTAAACTATATTTTGGTGTTTCTGCGCCCCTGCAAACCACTTTAAACCCCACCTTGTGTCTGAATGGTGTTGTGTATGGATCCAGTCTTTATGAAGCCCTCTTATGAAAAGAAACAAGGTGCAGAGCTCCTGAACAAGAAGAGCTTTATTGTGATGCATTATTAGAAATCTTTTACTACCTTGATCAACACTGAAGCTGGCTTTTCCTCTATCAACATACAATTCAGAGCATATTTGCTCTCAGCTTTTTTCAAAGTATCATGTCTGACTCCTGAATGCTGCGCACTCTCTTAGAGACATCAGCGAGCCACCTGACCGTCACCATTAGTCATCAAATACATATACAACAAAAACTTTCTACAATGACCATCTTTGCACTGCCACAATGACAGAGACGACACAAACAGAGTCGG
The DNA here is from genome assembly GCA_015107715.1 of Tylochromis polylepis. Classification (NCBI taxonomy): domain Eukaryota; kingdom Metazoa; phylum Chordata; class Actinopteri; order Cichliformes; family Cichlidae; genus Tylochromis; species Tylochromis polylepis. The sequence continues at coordinate 9,850 of VVHJ01032158.1, forward strand.
ACTGAGCAGCAGGAATTGTGAGACAATACAGGGCCACATTAGAGGAATGATGCGTTTGGCAAAGATACTGACGTGCTATAAATCTGAATGTAATAAAAGATCCCTTTTAGCTCTTTTCCACCGACATGTGACTAGTGTGGAGCCAGTTCTGCCAAAGGAGAACCATCCCACATTTTGACAATCGAGTGGTAAAGAGAGGAAGAAAGGGTCATTGCTAAGGTGAGATAACCACGGAGGACAGACTCTGTTGGCTGCTTCAGCAAATCATTGGTGAAGATCTGGCGATAGCCCCTCCATCAGACACTGACATCGGTGGTTTCAACTTAGGGTCCAGCATTTTTTGTGGTGCTGTATCAAAAAAGCTGGATGTTTCTCAATGCATGGAAGCATGCGTTTACTGGCATCCAATTCTTTTCTCTATAGATTAAACCATATTAAAAGAATTTCATCACTGAATGGGTTAAACTAATTATGTATTTAGATTAATGTCAGTTGTAACTTCCAAAAGGGTGAGGGAAAAAAAAAGAAAAGAGGAAAAAAAAAGTCAAATTTGTAACATTTCTGCCAGCTATACAACTATATTAATCCAAGAGTAACCGGTGCACTTTTGACGTCATCACCCTATTTTCAGAATACTTTCTGACCAATTTTGAATTCATCTCTAAGCAAGGATTCAGCCAAAAAGAGAGAAGCTGAACCAGAGTCATTACTCCAAGACAGAGGTAAGCAGAAACAGCGTTCCAGGGTTTCAGCCAGTCTGTGGCGGCTACTGATTGAGCTCCTTGAGGCTGCGCAGCGAGTTGGCACAGCTGTTGATGAGACTGCAGAGCTGGATGCTTGCTTCCAGTGAGGCTGAACTTTGTAACTGGTTAGTGGCCCAGCGAAGTTTGGTGAGGACAGCTTCCTCAGCTTCTTGCAACACAAGTCGCCGGGCAGAGCTCTGTGGAGTAACTGAGGGACGAGCTGGTGCCAGGGCTGTAGTGGAGGCTGGAGATGAAGGAGAAGGGACAGCGGGTGGAGGCAGAGGAGTTCTTCCACCTGCGGCAGCCCCCTCACAGTGCTCTGGTCTGGGCTGGGGAACGGACATATTTCCCTGACTGCTGCTGGGGCTTTCATTGAGCTCAGGAGCCTGGGACGGTACAGGGGACTGGGCTGCGAGCTGCCTTTCCCTTACCTGGGACAATGCGGCCTGAGCATTCAGGGCTAGGAGGAAGAAAGAAAGAAAGGGGAGACAATGTAACAGGAACACAGAGTAGGCTAACATATACATGTCTTTTGAAAAGATATTAAAAAAAATATTTACATGGAAAAGACAAGAATATGTGATTTAAAGGTCTGAATATCCATCGTGCAGACGGTTCAAGAAAGAGTGGTCGAGTAGCAATTTATGTTAAATCTAGTTTTGCAGTGTAGATGATGCTTTCCAAATATTCTTCTAAACAATTTGAAATTTTAACTTTAAATGTAAATTTGTCTGGTGGAGCTGAAGGGTTTTAAACAAATTCTAAGGACAATGGAGAAAGCATCATTGGATGCTGTTCCTGCTCTTAATGTGTTCATGCTACTCTTTTTTTTTTTCTTTAAATTTTGAGTTGTATTTTTTCAGTTAATCATTTATATGAATTGTAATATTTTAAAATGTTGTAATTTTGTACAGATATTTAAAACAGGTCAGTCTTGAAAATGAGACCTCATGTCTCAATGAGGTTTACCTGTATAAATAATTTTTTTTTCTTTTTTTAAATGCATACCAGGGTTGTCTTTGTCAATATCAGAGTCCAGCTCCTGGCATGAGACGCAGTAGTTTTTCTGCTGTTTGTCCTGAAGAAGAATAGTCTGAAAAACAAATACATAAATGATGCCACTCCTCACCTTCAACATACTGTTCATGATAACACCTGCATACGTTTTTACATAATATAAAAAAAAATAAATAAAAAATGCCACTTTGCACCATCAATGACACAGCAAAACCATGTGTTTACATTTCCTAGCACAGACGATGACACAAGCCCAGACATGTTTAAAAAGAGATGATTTAGTACCCAAAAAGGAGCTACTTATATAAATTTTTTTTTTTTTATATATCTCTATCTCGAAACATAACACATAAATTTCCAAGAAAACTGTTCCTGCTAAACAAACTTGTTTCACTGCTTGAGGCAAAAACACACTGTGTAATACAACTAGGCTATGAAGTCAAACAAGGAGGAGATATCTGCAGCTGGTGATGTGAAACCGAATGTAAACATGACTCCACTGAGCATCGCTGGGGCACTCCTTAGATGCACTCCACATGACAGGAAGAGCGTACAGTGGATCGAAATTACTGATGCAGTTATATGGTGGTAAAGGAGGGTTTTAACCCGCTACACCCCATAACGGTTGCTCTAAATTTCCCCTTAAATTCATGTTTTTACTACTATTTGTGTACACACTATATTTTAACATATTTGAATAACCCTGACACTTAAATTTACATTAAAACTAACTAATAAAATTGACATTTTACACCATTTAGTTTTTTTCCTTAACTATATTTATGTGTTTGTTATACTTATCAGATTTCCCCTTTTGGGACATTCTAACAGAACTGTAACGCTCATAGATGGTAAACACTAGAACGATCAGGAGTGGTCATTTTGATCACCAAATCTGTGTGCTCACTGCTCTACCTCAGTCTGCAGTCCTTCACCTCTCATGCTCAAGACAAACTGATTTGGTTGCTGTGCTCTGGATTTCACTCTATTTGCTTGGATTAGCTCTCCATACTCTAGGTTCTCTATTCAGCTCCTCCACTGCTCTGCACAGCCATCAACCTTCCTGGTTCCTCACACAGCGCTCTGTACCATTCTGCTTCGGCTCAAAATCCCGTCCTCAGCCTTGCAATAATTATTCATCTTTGATCTAACTACAGTCCATCTACATACTGCTTTTAATCAATCATATCTGGCAAGCTCTGGCTCATGTGTAAACAATGGTATTGCTAGGCAACCCTGTGTGCTGCAGCAGTGGTTTCACATTAGTTTCTATGGGGTCAAAATTATGTCCTCTGTGGTTCTAGGTTAGGGGTCTCAAACTCCAGTCCTCGAGGGCCGCTGTCCTGAAACTTTTCCATGTGTCCCTGTTGCAGCACACCTGAATACAATTAGTAGGTCATTAGCAAGTCTCTACAGAACTTGACTGCATGCTGAAGTGGCAACCCCTAACCCTACTCAAGTAAATTTAAGTAAATTAAGTGTTTGGAAAAATGTACTTCTATTGCACCATGTTCATTCACTCACGAGCTGCTGTAACATGAATCAAATGGCTGAACTGCCACCTCAGCCTGCAGTCAAGTTTTATAGTCTTGCTAATGACCTACTAATTGTATTCAGGTGTGTTGCAGCAGGGACACATGGAAAAGTTTCAGGACAGCGGCCCTCGAGGACTGGAGTTTGAATTTAAGTAAAAGTAGTCACAATTTTTTTTTTTTCCCCTTTTGATCCCACACCCCAAAATTCAGTATTTGATTAAATATGAGCTGATGATGGGGTTTTAATTTAACAAAGTTACACAGCTTTTAAAATGCCAAGGGGGTCAAAATGACCTCCTTCCTGTGTCAAGCAGGTGGTTAAAAAGCTCAACCCAAGATATGACATCTCAGGTAGAAAATATCATTCCATTTTATTAGGTTCACGTTAAGTTCCTTTAGTTAGAATAGCTGTTGTCAAACTAAATTGTTAAACTGTTATTTTAAGCTTTTACTTAATGTCCAGGGATGACATTATTTAAGCCATTTCTGGGCTTACATCTCTGGCCTTTGCTCTCTCACCGTTTATCATGCAGTACTATTGCACTGTAACGCTGCTGGCATCTTGTGACAATAGAGCCACACTTCAAATTAGGCAGTCTGGATGGAAGGATGGGGAATGCCCTTCATTTTGTTTGCACTTATGAATGCTGCGGGCTGGGAGCTGCAATCACTGGGAGAACGTTCACATTTTTCTATATGCTTAGAAATATAATTATTGCATATTTAATAAAATACTGTGAAAAGATTTCGAGGCTAAGTCGCCCGTCCTGACAAACACAGCACAGCGTCCTGCTTTACTCACCCCACACACTTCGCAGCATTCTCCAAGCATCTTGTATCCCTTCAGCAGGTAGTCTCCCATCAACTTGCTGATTTTGTCTTGTCGCTCCCTGCGAGCCTGGATCACCTTCATTTCTGCTTCTGTTGGAGGCTCCCACTCAAAATCCTCTTCATCTGCAGGTCAGTAACAGCCGGAAGGTTTAATTTTATTTTACTTTCCGCTTTCAGAGCAGAACTCTCCTTCTTTCGTATTGTTAATACTTTCGGGTTATAAACAGTCTTAAGCGCTGCTGTAACTTGTGGATATCTGTTACCTATGTCTGCTTCTACTTTGCCGTTTCAGCGGGATTATTACAAAACCCCTTTGGCACTGTTTTGAAGTATGACTATCACAGGTGAACTGCTCTGCTAGGAAATGACAAGCTAGCTAGCAAACCAGCCGGGCTACCGTTTGGCTAACAACATGTTTACGCTGGCAGCGACGAATTTAAAAGCAAAAATAAAGTAACCCACAGGAACAGCCTCAATAAAAAAAACAATTCTTTTTTAAAACACAATGCAGGCAAGAAACAGAAATGTCAAAGTCAGCTTTTTTTAATAACACAAGTTCACAAACCTCCATTCAAAGCCATGTTTCTTCAGTGCTACACGTTGTACGCGATGACGTAGTTCTTCTTCTTCGTCGTTCGGCAAATATTTGAGCAGCTGCCTGCCCCTAGTGGTAAATACCACAAGAGTGAAATTTCGTGGGCAGCTTTCCCACTCCTTGCTGTTACACATAGTCAAAAATGGTAGCAATAGGGCCACCGTGTGCTGATATATTAAGTAACGTAAACGATTAAACAGTTTCAGCTAAACTTCTCAATTGAGGATTAAGTGGATGATTTATTATTATTATTATTATTATTATTAATGTAATAAATTATTAAGCGACGGAGAGCAGTGTACTTTTTAGCACAATCTTGAAGACTGAAAGTATGCCTGAGGAATGGAAGTGCACTACAGAGGGATAAAGCTGATGAGCCACACCATGAAGCGGTGGGAAAGACTTGTTAATGCTAGATTATGAAGAGAGGTGACTATTAGTGAACAGCAGTATGGCTTCAAGCTGAGAAAGCACACTATATATGTGATGTTTGCTTTGAGAGTGTTGATGCAGAAGTACAGAGAAGATCAAAAGGAGTAATGGTTGGGGCAGGACATGTATAAGGATGGCGAGACAGTGGCAAGGTGGGCGGCAAGAGTGACAGATGGGTTTAAGATGGATAAAGATGTTAAGATTTTCATTGAGAGTGACGGTAAAGGACAAGATTAGAAATCTGTTTATCAGAGGGACAACTCAGGTTAGAGAAGCAAGGCTGTGATGGTTTGGACATGTGCAGAAGAGGGATTGTAAATATATTGGACAAAGGAGGTTGAACATGGAGCTACCAGGCAGGAGGAAAAGAGGAAGACATCAGAAGAGGTTCGTGGATATGTAAATATGTACGTATACCCCAGACATGATGTTTTTATATGTCGAGAAGACATCTGCTATGGCCTAAATATATTCAAGTTTGTTGAAATTACACAACCAAACTATTACCTATAGGCAAAACCTACATCCCATAAATTTATAGAACAGTTTTCTTTGGGAGCGTTTGTTAAGAATCCAGTCTTTTCTTTCCACTACAGAAGAGGGTTGATAGTGTTATCTTGAAAGTCTATCGAGAGTAGTCCTCTGGCCATAAGTAAAGTGACCTCCAATATCTGCTCTCATGATGTGAACAGTGAATGAAAACAAGACAACCAAATGAAGAAAGAAAGAAAAAATTTAAAACTGTCTTTTAGGCAATTTTATTGTATTTTGGGATGTTTCATGTGTCCAGTCTAAACCATAATTCAGCACATTTCACATGGAGAAGCACATCATTCAAAATAATGAATGAACGCATCACAATAGTCAGAAGCACATAAGCGTTGACGGTTTCTCTCTGATTTTTTTTTTCATTGCCTTCCAATCACATCCTGCAAATAGGCAAAGGATAATCAGAATATGCTGCTACAGAAGTCTGGGGTGTCTAAACGTTGGATGCTAACATGCAATACAAGCGTTCGTTCTACAGCTAAATTACATTAATTCAACAACATGACCACAAAATCTGCAAGAGGACTGATGTTACATCTGTATGCATATTCTTGGTGTGTCTGAAAGGTAGATGTCCGCTGTTGCTCTGTAACAACTTGGTGTGAGGACACCAGTCACGTTCTTTCTTCGTTTTTGTCACTTCCTTTTGTTGTGTTCCTGTCTTTCTGTGGATTTCTCTTCAGTGTCCAGGGTAACATCCTCTCTTGAGAAGTAAACAGAAGGAGACGTTGGAATCTGTGATGTCATTATATGAAATACTTAACTTTTTAGCATCAGAATTTCCTCTTTAAGAGTATAAGGTGTCATAATCGTTCCTCATAATCTACTGCTTTCATGTATTTGTAATTAATGTATTTGTAATTATAATTTACATTATTAAAAGCAAAGCAGTTATCAACTCAATGTCCTGCAGGAAGTAATATATAAAACATTTGCCCATAAAATGTTTTATATTTGAGGTAAAGCAAAGTGCATATCCTCTCAAAACATTTAATGACTTAAATTTTCATCTTACAAAAATTCATAAATGCAGCAGATGGCAGGTTACGATAGTAATAGATGAATCTCACCTTGACTATGGGGGAGTTTTCATTAAGACACTGTAAAAACAGGAACAAGATACAGATAAATTAATAATAATGGCTCAATTTACAAATGAAATAATAAGAAAAATAACTATAAAAACAAATCACACATGTGGTCCATTTTTTTAAAAGTTAGAATGCTGTGTAATGTAAATAAAAGAAGAATCAAATACTTGTTAAGGAGTTTCAACAGTATAATTAGGACAAAGACAACATGCTGAATATTAAAACTGACACCGAGAAATGTTTTTTAGAAAAACTATCTTCTCATTTTGGATTTACAACTGCATCACTGCTTTTTTTTTTTTTTAAACCAACTCCC
>VVHJ01032158.1:17888-43427 GCA_015107715.1 Tylochromis polylepis
ATATAAGGTAAAAAAAAAAAAAAAAAAATACCTTCAGGCTTGGGGTGCATGAGATTCAGTGGGAGCTCGACTGTGACATCACTGCAGAGAAAAATGAGCAAAACAATGTGAATGCATGCAATCATCACTTCTGCATGGATTGTGATAATATTGCTACTAAATGTTATTCACCTGGCAGTGAGGCCTCCCAGCAGACTACATGGAGATAAGAGGGAAAGTGTAAGCCGGCCTTTGCTGTTTCATTCTGTTTAATCTTGATGTGGGTTTACTTGTGTCAAAAAATACTCACCCTCCTCCAGCCACCATGAGGTTAATTTTAATCTTGTAGGAAACCAGAATACCCAGAACCTCTTTTTCTACTCCCTGCCGCAGCCTGTGGAGGATGAAATGCAGGGATTTGAAGGATTAGAGGGGTTTAATTTAGCTGAGTGTACTACCGTAAGACATTGCGGACACTGAACAAGAAAGCGGCTGGAAATGTGAAGCAACAAAAAGGCAACAGAGAAGAGAGTTTCCCCTGAACTTTACACCAGTGTGCACTTACATGGTGGTGGAGGCCAAGTTGGTGTCCTCGTCCTTCAGTCGACCATCCAGCGCTAAACCTCTTTTCTCCTTGTTATCATTGAGCAGAGGTGTGATGGACAGAGTGTTGTCGAAGGTGGCGTTAGAGTCCACCGTCTCTCTGCAGAAAGTGAAAAGAAACACATAAGCAGACTGACCCAATTTTATATTTTCATTTTGCTTCTGTGACATTTGCCGTGCTTTCAGTTTTCTGCCCACGCACCCGAACTCTTGGTTAAGAACACACTTGGTGTATTTGTCTGCTGAGTAGAGGACGATGTCTGTGGTTTGGTCCACTGTTGCAGGGAGGAAGATATAGAAAAATGTTATTTCTTTATAACATTTTCAGGATTTATTTCAGTATTTCAGTGAATAGAGGTACCCACCAGTGATTTTAATTTTCTTGACTGTTTTGTTGCTCTCGTTTTTGATTTTGATCTTGATTGGGATTGCTTCGCCATGAAAGTAGAGCTGTGACAGGAGAGAGATTTGAATTGGTTCACTGCACAGCTCACATTTCAACAGAGTGAAGCAGAAAAAATTAGGGAAGTAAAGTTTTGCTGCCGTACATCTTTCTCCATTGAAGCTTCTAGATGAACGGGCTTGTCAGACATCATGAAGCTTTTGCAGATTTCAGCCTTGGGCCCGGCGCCTACCTGAGATGGGGCGTACTGGATTTTACGAATGACGAGACGGGCGGTGTCCCTGTCAGGGTGAAGGAGAGGGAAGGAAGAAGAGATGAGGTGAGGTGAGGAAAAATGAAATGGAACAAAGAGAGGCGAGATGGTAAAGCACACACACTAGTGGAAGTAAACTCACTTCTTTTCAATCTTTTCATCAGGGTTGTTCTTTTCCTTGGCAAGGTAAGTTTTGACCTCAAAGTCAACGCCACAAGCCTGCAAAGTAAAGTGAAGTTGTAAACAGCTGACATTTAACCAAGTGGTATGCTTGTCTATATACTCTAAGGTAAAGGGACACCTCACCTTTCCCTTGTCATCAGGTCCAGGCTGCAGAGAGACTGAGCAGGGTAGGTTGTTTGGAATCTATGGAGACAAAGTCTAAGATTTATAAGAAAACACAAGAGCTATTTCCACCCATGAAATACAAAATAAAGCATAATTTTAGATATTCAGGAAGAAAAGGTGAATCAACTTTCTTTCTTCTTCTTTCCAAATTGTTAACATGAGCCTTTTCTTTTACTCAGTATTAAAGTGGAACAACATCACGTGTCGTTAAGTGCTACATCCACAATTTCTAAAATAAACCCCAACACCTTTTGGACATTTTGGTGTTCATTAAAGTCTGAACACCAAAGAGTACATGGCTGAGGTCATAAACTGGTTGTGCTTAATTTTGCGGACCTGAGTCACACACCTCAAAAGAGAAAGGGTATGAGTTGTCTCCGGCCTTCTTCAGCAGGGTGTCGTGCATGGCACTCAAGGCAGGCTTCTCGCCATTAGGATAGATTTGGGTTTGCTGTAACCAGATGTCCTTCCTGAAGCACAGGCCCATCACATCCAGGTCATCACTACCATAACGGAAGGCACATGCCAGCTGCACGAACACTGCAGATAGTCGTAATTACATCAGTTGCTTCGAAAGATTGGCAAAAGTTTGTTTTTATAGAACTGAACTCAATTTAAAAAAAAGCTTTATGTGATGTTACCTTTTCTGTCTCCGAAATCCGCTGGGTCCAGCTTTACGATGCCGTCTGAAAAGTGAGCAGGATTACAGGCACAGTTATTGTCTTCATAATGGCCATGCAGCTGCAGACACACAAATACAGAGACACACACTGGAATAGGAACGTACCAACTCTGTCCACTTTGTCCACATGATCCACATAGTCTCTCTTCCCCAGGTAGAGGGTCAGCTGTCACATTGAAGAAGGGAAAGCATAGTGTTTCAGAACCTTTTACGTTTTACCCCGTTTTCAGTTTATTAAAAAAAATGTTTTAAGAGATGAAAAGGGAACATACCCCTCCGTTTCCACTGGTCTTCTTGAAAACCCTGTGAAGCAACCAGGGCAGAAATAAATGTGTTAAATGTTGAATAAAGCTGGGGAATCTGTGTTTTTAAAAGAAGAGTACATCCACTGATGGAGTTACTGTCAGGCTTAACAAGATAAAATGGTGATTAAATTTAGATCCTGTGGGTAAATTCGGCTTCTTGGCAAATGACAGAAGGGCTGGTAATCCTTTATTCCTCGTTATCCAGTTAGTAATACCTAAGTGTGGAGCTGCTTTACCTCATCAAGCCTGGATTGAGAGGCTGGCTCAGGTGAGGGAGCTACGAATGGTGTAAGAAGGTTCCCCAAATAACCGATTACCACTGTCATCAAATAACCTCAGAGCTGTGTTACCACATTTGAAACAGCATGTTGAGAGACTAAGCCTTTTACAGACCTTAAATGAATACTTTAAAACTACTTGTCCCTTTTAGGAGTTGGCTGACCATCCAGTCTACAACTCCAAGGTACACAAATTTCAAAGATATTATGATTTTTGATCAACTTTTCAGCCCCTGTCAGATCTTCTTTGGGTAAAAGGGAAACATCTTTCCACTAACAATAACTTTGGATCGTTATATTTGTTCTTTAAATAGATCTTTAAATAGAGTTTGATTAGAATCAGCAGTTCCTCAGGGACATAAAGATAAATACAAAATGTACTTAGCACTTACTTTGCCATCTCTAGAAGGTTTTTGGAAGTATTCTGTTGGAAGAAAGGGAAAAAAACTGATTATCAAAAAGTGATCAGGAGGTCACAGATCTATAACTGACAGCTCTCTGGCAGCTGGAGTGATGCTTTCTTTTGAAGGTACAGACGGTTAATCCTCTGCAATAAGATTATGCCACTGGTGTTAGGACTCTTCCACCAAACCTGTGTTTCTCTGTCCGCTAACTGATCCCCGTGACCTCATAACAAACAACCAAAGATTTACATTGCACACGTGGTTATGTCACAGTATGTTTCTCCTAAAAGTGCCAAAATCTTTGGACTATTCAAGGAACAATAAATGGATAAAATTACCTTTGATAGCATTCCGGGACTTAAAAGTCCTTAGTTGTTGACTTTAGCCCTCTGTAACTCCCAAATAAAGATTAGTCCTGAAGGGTTAAGAGCACTACAAGCATTTAATTAAATGTGTATTTTCAAACCAATCTGCTCATCTCTCAGTTTCATTTTACCTTCCAACATAATTGCCAGTCTTCAGGTTGTTTGGTCTTATTTATTTTTAAACATCACATCATATTTCTCTTTAAAATTTTGATTTTCTTTCTATTGACACCTGCTGTCTCGCCTCAAAGCGTAATGGAGTAAAGTTAAACACATTAAAAGGTCAGAGTAAAATCTTCAATAGTTGCTGTCAGTACTGGTGCTCGTACTGATGGTCACGTTTTGAAATCATTGTCAGCTACAGTTTAGACAGTGCAAGAGGGAATACAGTCTTTACACACAATTTACCCCTTTAGTTAGCTGTGTTAGGCTTAAAAAGTTCCAATCTCACATACAAAGATTATGGATGAATGCAAACAATGAGAAGCAAGGCTTGGTTAATTACCCAGAAGCCTTCCGTCTAAAGTTGCCTTGGGCTACAGTTACTTATTTCAGCACCACAGGCAGGTACAGCAGCTTCCTGTTTCTCTTCTGATTGGTTAATTGCTGTGCAATTTCAGCAAATGGGATTGCGGCACACATCTTCAAACATACTGAACTATGCCTTTGTTAGAGTTTTGCTCAAACCACAAAGCACTACGTTTAATGTTTATTGGTCGATTACTCTATTTTATAGTGATTAACTAGCAGATTGTCAGCGGATAATTTAGTAGACATACTGAAAGCCACAGAAAGCAGATGTTTTTGTTACTTGCATTTTAATTTTCTTCTTATTTTGCATTATTTTGACTCTTTTTAGAACTGGCCCCCATACACAAGCATTAAATGAAAGTGTCTGTGAGATTTCTTTCTCATATATGTTCATCGACTGTAGCTATGGGCTCAGAGAGAACCTGTCGGTTAACTTCAATGGCCTATTAAAACAATGCAATACATATATACTGTAATGACTTCCACCATCCTTATTCAACCCCATAGTGGAGCATAACTCAATGATTTTCTATTGAGCTAAAATGAAAGTACCATTTGACCTTTGACATCCATCCATTTTCATAGCCACTTATCCAATTCAAAGTTGCAGGGGCTATCAGGCAAAAAAACCGTACTACATAATTAGTTTCACCACTACACATCCATCCTTTCATTCAGTTATCTGTGAATATGAAAATTTCTTACCTTTTCTTAGTAGTCTGGGCTGTGGTGGAAGATGTCAGGATAAGTTGAGAGTGCAGTCGAGAGTGCTCCCTTTTTATACCTGCCTCCCTCTGTGCATCCTTCAGGTTTAGCCAGTTCACTATTGCTGTTTGTGCCTGCTTCATAATCCTGTTAAGCAATCAGAGGGAAGCTTTTTTTGGACTACAAAAGATGCAGCCATCTAAATCACAGGGACAGAAATACAACCTCACATTGGCCATGCGGCTGTAGTAAGCCGATAATCCCCCTCTTCACCTCCACAAATCAACTAATCAACTCTCCTTTGATTCAGAAAGCACAACAAATCAGGCCATTTAAAATCAAAGTTTTTTTTCTCTGAGGGATTTTTTTTTCCTGTCAAAAAAATTGTGTTGAACATCTTTATAGCTTGCATTAAAAACTTCATCTGTGAGTGGCACCTTTATCTGTAAATAAGGGTTAGCTGGGTATCTGTGTATTATTTGTTGTTGTTGTTTTTTTTACAATGATGCTGCTAAAAACAAACATTTTAAAAATATATGCTTGATAGGAAGACACAATAATAAACTGACCTATATGATAAAGAATTCAAATGTTTTCTTATTTTAAGCCTGTTTGCAGCCGTGTGAAGATTCCTAGTACTCCAGTCTGTCTGCTCTCAGACAGATTAATCGTAGATTAACAGTTCCATCTCCCAATATGGTATAGATGACGGGAGTATCAACGGTGAGGTCAAAACAAGCTTTCTTATTCAACAGTGTCTAAGTAACGTGCCAAAGATTAAGGAGAATCACCAGAATTCCCTTTGACCCTTGAAAACCTGCTAATCCCCCGACAGGTCCGTTATAACTATCTTATGTTAAAAGAATGAAGAACACAGGAGCACAAACTAATGAATTTTAGGACTGATGGGGATACTAAGGAATATTTTTAAATTAAAAAAGATCCTTGATTATGAGACAGAAAGCTTTAAAAATGCAGTAAATGTAAGTGTAGTGGTTTTTATTGCATCCAAAGGATGACAAGACCTTTGCTGGAGTTAAGCCAAGGTTAACAGAGACCTTTAGGCCACCTGGACACCCCACAAGTCAGGGGTTACTGTGTTGTACCAAACATGTAGGTCTACATGGCTTAATGTAGACCTTAGTGGTGATCATAATCCCAGTGAGGTGTTCTGCACAGCCTATATGAGCTTTAGCATTTTCCAGGTTTTTTTTAAAAATTCATCTGATGCAATGGGAAGATGTGATGCCAAGAGGGAGAGGTTACTTAATGCCTTCGCCACGTTGGACTTTAACCACACGTATTCTTGATCTGGGCGAGATGAAATAAAACAGAATTAGTAGGTACAGGTTTTATTGGAACCGGTCACTTTGGCTCCAGTCTAATCACTGTTTGTACTGGCATGCTTCTTGGAAGCTGTGTGTCTGGCTTGCGCCCTTTAAATCATCAACCTAAACACAATGTGACAGAGTGATTGCCTCTAAGGAGGATAGCCCTGTAAAGCAAACACACTCATTTGTATCCAAAGAAATGGTAGAGAAAAGTATATTTGACTTTTGAATATCTAATAATAGTATATGTCTGGCATTAGACTAACTGAAAATATGTTTTTTATAGTTTTTAACTTTAATGTAAGCAAGAAAGTGAGGCTGTGGAGATTTAAGATCTAATCTGCAGAAGTGGCTTGGTCTTATTCGGCAGCAGTTTGATCAGCAGCAGTTGCTTAGACACCGTACAGACATAAATACTCAGAAGACACAAAATGTTAGTATAGTACACAGATCTTATCTTTGAAACAGATAAATCATGCTGTGAATGTTCCAGTGGCCTAAATTCATTTTATTTATGTGAACATTTGAACCAGTTCTCCTATTACAAGCTTATGTATCCTATTTTGGGAAACAGTGCCATAGGTCAATAGGCATAAATAACATGCCTGGAAAAAAAAAGAAGTATATGTAGTGTAACAGGTGCTAAAACAAGTGTACTTGTTTTTAGCACCCAATCGATAAAAACAGAGTTGGTGCTGCTCATGCTCCTGAGAGGCTTTATTTGGGACCAGCTGACTGAAGACACTGACGGAGGTGGCTGAATCTTTACAAGGCAAACACTCCAGGCTAAACAGACTAGTAATTATGAGGAGTGTCGGATGAGGGGACTCAGCCAAAGGGCAAATCCAGCTTAATCAATTATTTATGGGCTAGGACAGAATGAAATGACATGACGTAGGGCACACGATATGAAGTATAAATAAACATAAGCAAGACAACATTACATGAGCTCAGATAAAACATTAGGCAAATGAAACAAATTTAAAACAAATATATTTTTCTGTTTATGAGCAATTTCCATTAAGTATGAGTTATGTGATGAAGACACTTTTTTAAAAACCTGAATTATGTGTGAAGCAAAGCAACAACTGCCCAGGGGCTCGGCACTCTCCGGGACCCCACAAGGCCAGTTTCATTGCATGCCAAATGATTTCTGCTGATTTTATTTACTGACGCCTTTGCTGCAAATACAGCAAATATAAAAACAAATATCTAAATAAATAGGTAAATGCATAAATTATCAAAGTCCATCAACTAAGGTGGGTTCTGTGGTATTGACTAACCTGTTGGCTCTGGCATTAGAAAGAATATGAGTCAGACTAAATTTTTTTTAAGACAGTATTAATTACCTTGTCTTCATAGTTTTCTACAAGTGTCCAAGTTTTATATATATATATATATATATATAATTTTTATTGCATCTATAGCGGATGCTAATTTATAATTTACAGAGTGAACATCACACATTATGTAGACAAAAGTACCGAGCCACCTGCAGATTACACCTACAGGAGCTGCTCAGCCATGTAAACCCATGCCATGAAGCTCCCAGCACACAGTGTTAGCCCTGAAGTTAATGCATGAGGAGGTTTGGAACTTTGCTGTTATTCACTCAGCAGCGCCTTGGCGATTCAGTGACCCCCACTCTGTAAGTTTACATGTTCCTCTATTTGCTAGCTGAGCTGCTGTGAATGCTTTCTGAACCCTTCCACTGTGCAGTAATACCACTTACAGCCAGGTCTGGACAACGACAGACAATCAGCAGTGCAGCATGTGACAGTTAAAAGCTACACTTTAGCCATTAGCAGCGGTTCAAAGTCAAAGTAGCCATTCATTTTTGCTGAATCCTTGAATCTCTCTCATCTTGATTATGTATCTCCCCCTAGTTTCTTACCACTGTAATTACACCTTCTTCAGTCTCTTCTACACTTCACCTGCTAATACTAGCAACAGAAACCCTTTCTGACTGTGAGGGCTTGTTAGTTGTTGACAGCTAGCATGTCTGTTAATTTAACACATTTTATTCCATTTCTAGTTTCTTTTTCTCTCTTTTCTTTATTCGCTTTTATACACTTCCTCCTCACTAAACTCTGTCCTACAATGTGCACGAGCACAGGGAAGAAGGGGTGGGACGGTTGTGATAAGAAATTTGATTGGTCAATCCAGTGTCAACTCTGCCGTTCCTATAATTACTTAAGGCAGTTTTCTTATGTAATGATACTGTGTGAGTGCGTGCGTGTGCGTGTGTGTGTGCGCGCGTGTGTTTTAATAGATCTGAAATGTAAACGTACCTGTGTTTAAAGAACTTTGGGTCAGCTTCTGTTGTTTAAATGTGCTATAGGTGACAATATTTTTTCATAGAAAAAGATTAAAAAAATGTATTTAACGCAGTTCATTGAGATACAGTGGGGTTAGGTTAATTGGTGATTCTAAATAGGTGTGAATGTGAGTGTGAATGATTGGCTGTCTCTCTGTGTTAGCCCTGCGACAGACTGGCGACCTGTCACTGCGGAATTGCAGAAGTGAATGCATGGATGGATGGACAGTGGGATACATACTGGACTTTGAGATAGAAACAAAGTATCGATCCGATGCTGATACCACTATTTTTCCATCTTTACTTGTCGTTCAATTAATCTTTCCTCCCTCATACCCTGCAAACACATAACTATTATTTCTTGATAAATGTGGAAGCTTGTTTCTGCCACTGAGTAAATAACAATCATACATGCATTTATTAATTCAGTGTTATACATGTTTTAGAAATTTTTGCCTCTCAAAGTGACACCTCTATTTTCAGCTGTGCTGCCCTAGCTTTCAGTAATGCCTCTGCTTCCTCATGTTCACGTGTTTCTGATGCCAAAAGGTGAACCGCAGGTGACTCATCGTATCCTGAGTTTCAAGCGCCATCTAGCGGGTCCTGCATATTTCCATATAGCTTTCCATTTTTTTATGGTTTTTTTGTGTGTTTTTTGTGTGTTTTTTTACACCCGTTTCATAGATAATTCTCCGGTGTGTTATGACTAACGATCAGTATGAGAGATGTGAGATTTATAGTTAATAAATTATAACAAAAATATAATATTATTACTCGGAGTTCGGTAGTTTCAGCTTTCGCCAAGTGTTTCTTGATAACAGCAAGCTGAGCGATTTAATCCTTTTTCGTCTGGTCACAGGAATTATGATGATAATGTAGACTTGTGTAAGTGTAAAGCGGTCAACTTCCTTTGGCTTTGACGTCAGGTGAAGCTCACCCCACCATCCTGGTCCAGAGGAGAAGTGCATCTGCTGAGGTGCGCGCTCAGCGCGCCGCTCTGCCTACCCGGACACTGCAGTGGAGGTTACGGTGCCATCTCTGCGGCTGCTCGTCCCCGACACCACGTCCCGCTGCAGACTTTCCGGGTACCAGTGAGGACAGGGCTGAACGAGGAAGCGCTAAAAAGCCATGGCCGAGTCCAACCCGCTACGGGGGTTCCCCCGTCTGCGCCGGGCCGCGGTAAGATCCGCCGGGAGGTGGGAGGCTTTAACGGGGTGGCGAAAAGGAGGATGCTGCAGCGGAGAGATAGACGAGCTTTTCTTAAGACTGTTAGGTGCTGCGACACAGAGGCTGGGATGTGTTCGCACTGCATTACATATCTAACACGCCTCCCAGTTAAGAAAAGGGGTCGCAGTCGAATGTCAGTTCAGTGTTAAAGAGCCTGTGTCGGGGACCAGGACAGGCCAATGACAAATGTTTGGGCTGTAACTGCAGGTGCAGAACAACAAGAGGCTGTATGAGCTCTGCAGTCTGCACACACAGAGGGATCAAGTTGTGCAGCTTTATGTAACACATTTTGGAACCTGTGTATTTAAAGTACTCACAAATCTCAGTGCAGTTGTTTGGTGCAGATGTGCCTACAAGTCTGCAGCTATCAGGTTACCTCCAACATGGCTGCTAAATTAGTAAATATCAAGAGAGACTGTGTGCAGTTGGATGATTATTTACCTGGGACATTTGTAGTGTGCACAGAGTATCAGTATGTGTATTTGGTGTCCAAAAAAATATCCATAGCTATAGCTGATAATAGACTTAATGGCTTTTAATGTGCTTAAAAAAACCTAATGAGGCATCCTTGAGGTTTTGCTTGTGTATTAGATTACGCTGTACACATCAGTAGATGAGCAAGTGAAAATAGTGCATCATGAGCCACAGATAAGCTTCCCTCCAGGTTTCTCAGATTTGAAAGAGACTTACATTATATATACTATTGTTATTAACCCCTCAGCCTCATGTTATCTGAGCCTGCACACAGGAGAGGGAAACTGGATAACTGGAAAAGCTGACTTATGAAGGAAAGAGTAAACACGCTTAATGACTAACACTGTAACATCTGGATAAAGTAATACTTCAGTGGCAACAGAAGGTGTGACATTCTTTGTGTTTGTACAGTGGATAATATTTACAGTCTGTGGTGTGAGAGGAGAAATGCGAGGGCTTGTGGACGGATGACAGGTGATGTGAAAAAGAGAGAAGAGTGAGCCAGAGGAGCTGACCGTCAGACCTGCTGAAGTGCTGCAGAGGCTGAAAGACTCTCCAGATTGACACAGAGAGATGCTGAGGCTGTGTTGAGCTTTGCTAGACTCCATGACAAACAACATCCAGCTGTCAGTGACTCTGAATGGCTCATCTGACTTTTCTCATCCCTCTCACACTGTAGCCCTCTGATGATACAGGAATAAATCCTTAAAACTGACGTCACCACATTGTTAGGCTGACGTTCCAGTCCCATGAGTTAGAGTTTGTTCACATTTCTGAATAAGACTGTTTTAGACTTCATTTGAAACCACCTAGTGGTAGTTAATTACATTGGCCCAACTCAAGTAGCTACCAGAAATTAACTGCTGTGCTTGTACATGAAGAGAGCCTTTTCACACATTAGATATTGCATTTGGACATGTTGCAGCATGTTTTTTTCTTTAATTCTGCAGTTTTCAATCTATGGGGTGAGCCCCATTAGCAAGACACATAACAACTGCAGGGGGAGCATGAACAACATGGGAAAAATATAGTTCAAAGAAGTTGAATGTCTGATTTATGCAGGGAAAATAAAGAGGTTTATCATGCCTATCTTTATTTCACAAACATTTAAAATACCAATCATTTCTTTAAATGACTGATAGAGTGAGGGAATGATATTGTTTCTTCTTTCAGACCTCATTTCCAGGCAATCTACATTTGATCCTGGTGCTCAACCCCAGCAGTTTGTTAAGCTCTGCCCCGAGTCCATCATCAAGCACCGACCTGGGCTTTCGCTTCAGTCAGGATGACTTTCTGTTAAAGATGCCGGTGAGAGAAGGGGTTAAAAACTAGAGCACTCCTGTGCATGTATATTTAATTTTGTCACCTTTTAAAATGCCAGCTGCACTGCAACACTGGCCAGGTAACTGCATGTTTGTGTTTTCTAGGTGGTGATGCTGCGTTCAGTTGGCGACCTGCTGCGCTACATTGATGAAAATCACTTGACAACAGACTTCACTGCAAAAGTGCAGTTCTGCCAAAGCGACTGGGTCGTCCTCCGCACGGTACGCACTTCAGATACTAGATAATCCACCACATCTAGGCATGTTTTCTGTCATACTAGCTCACAATTCTGTTAGTGTAAGATCCAGGACAACTATCTATGCTGCTAAATTTATCAGGCCATGATAGCTTATTCTGGGAATGTAAGAATCTGTCTTTATTAATATGCTAAACCTTCATTTTTTTATCTTTTACTTTGTTTTTATTCCTTTTCAATTATATACTCATGTGAAATGGAAAGTTTTCCTATGCAGTCATGTGAAAAACTAAGTAGACCTTTAGTGCTTCATTTGTAATTAAAAGGTTAAGTACCATCCGGGTGCCACTAAACAAATGCACTTGATTAAATGATAATCAGCAAGTGTAACCAACTCTATAAAAGGAGCATTTAAGTGGTTGTAAATACAATGCTACACTTAGCAAATTCACCCCAAGATCAGACGTTGCAATGCTCAGAGAAACTTCAATAAACCCAAGAGCTACACCCCAGTTAGCATGTGAAATTTCAAAGTTCATGACAGTATAATTAGAAAAAAGACTGAACAAGTATGACATTTTGGAAGGGTTACCAGGAGAAAACCTCTTCCTTCTAAAAAGAACATGACAGCAAAGCTTGTGGTTTACAAAGACACATCTGAACAAACCACAAGACTTCTGATTAGACAGAGGAGGCCAAAGTGAAGATGCCATAATGCACAACACCACATTTGGCAAAAACCAAACACAGCATATCAACACCTCATACCAACAGTCAAGCACGGTGGTGGTGGGGTGGGGGGTGATGATTTCGGGCTTGTTTTGGAGCCATGGGACCCAGGCACCTTGCAGTCAAGTGTGAGGCCATTTATCCGAAAGCTAAATAAATAGGTCATGCATCAGGACAATGATCCAGAGCACAGCAACAAATCAACAACAGAGTGGCTGAAAAAAGAAAAGAATTAACGTGTTGCAATGGCCCAGTCAAAGTCCAGACCTCAACCTAATTAAAATGCTGTGTTGTGGCCTTAAGAGAGCTGTGCAAAACTAAATGCCTGCAAACCTCAATCGTAACAAAGAGTGGACTAAAATGTGGGAGTTGATAAAGTCATACAGAAAACGTCAAGTTATTGTTGCTAAAGGTTGTTCCACAAGCTACTGAATCATTAGGTGTACTTAGTTTTTCCACATAACTATATGGCTAATTTTGAGAACCATCAAAAAACTGAAATGCAACTAATTTATTTCTGTGTTTTTTCTTCTTTTTCTTGGTTTGGGTGAAAATGTGTATTCCTTCAGTCCATTGAGACGTTTGCAGTGACAGTTAAAGAGATTGCCCAGCTGCTCCAGAGCTTCGGGTCAGAGCTGTCAGACACCGAACTTCCTGATGAAGCTAATGCCATTGAATTCTTGCTGCACTCCCACACACACCGATACCGACAAATGAAGGTGGTGTTTTACTCTTAATCATTTCCTGCCTCTCTCTGCTCTTCACACTGTATCTGTCACTTTCTGTACTTATTCTCTCTCTCTCTCTCTCTCTTTTTTTTGGCATCAATTTTGCACGGATCTAGGATGATATCAGGAGTGTGCTGAAAGAAGGACGCCTCCTGCTGTCAAACCTGGAAACTGTCAAAGCTTCTAAAAGAGATGCAGAGGAGGAGAGGGAAATACAAGCAGACATGGACACTGTTCATAGGTACAGCATCAGAGGACAAGGGAAGCTCAGCTTGAGTATGAAAGACATGCTCAGTTTGATACCCTCTTTTTCATGTTATTAAATTGTTCTTTTAGTAGACAGTTGTGTCATGCGGCATGTGTGTTTTAGGCTCCTGGCACAGCTCGGAGACATGGAGGAGGCATTTGATGGCTTCTTTGAGAAACACCACCTGAAGCTGCAGCAGTACCTCCAGCTGCTACACTATGAAAATAGTTTCCAGCAGGTGCGATAAGTGGTGCCGGTGTCTTTTCATGAGTTGTAGTAGTTCATGATCTGAGTTACACTGTTTTGTATTTGGTATCGTGTGTGTAGATGGAGAAGGTCCTGGAGCGGGTCTCTGCCCAGGAGAAGGAGATTCCCTCTTTGGGGAACACAGTGGTTCAGACAGAGCAGTTACTTAAAGACCTGGATACACTGGACAAACGTGCTCAGGTGACACACACACACACACGCACACGCACACACAAAATTAACATCTCACATGTGGCTTGAAGAAATTAAGCAAGTGGGCCAAAATGTATATCTGTTTATCCAAAATAGGATTTATTCTCCTTCAGCAGTAATCTGCTCATATGTGGAAAGCCCAAAGGCAAAGAGAGCATTCCTCCTGCCCCTCAATGTTCATATATTGAATGCCTGCAGGCAGCGAGAGCAGCAGCAATCACCCTCACAAGCAAACACACAATACCAGACAAATCTACCTTCCCTTCCATGTGGACACATAGGAAGCCTGAGGCAGGGAGAGCAGCAGGCCAAGTCATTTCAGTGATATCTGTAACTGTGTTATATACCCATGGAGTCTATCCTGGCCACTGGCTACCAAAACCAGTTCACTTTGGTGCACAATCTAGCATTCCATCGATTCTTCTAAACTTCAGCTATATGCACTTACTTCAAACCATCATGAGAACTCTCAAGACTCTGATGGTAAAGTGCAATTTGTGTTCTGGCCAGAAACAGCTATGAACTCCAGCAAATATGACATCATATCTCTCCAAGCACTTGGAAAGGCAGTCTGCTAGTATAAAACTAGTAGCAAGAGACCTCTTGCACACAGAGTGGGTTAAAGTGGGATCTGGTAGGCAGGGGAACCCTAGATAGGATGGCGAATAAAAAGGCAACTAGTACTCAAAATCATTACTAAACACATTTAGCAAAGTTTGATACTTTCTTTTATTTTCTTTAATTACTCTTTCATACATAGCGTGCTGTAGAGAGGACCCATATCCAGGACCCAGAGACAAACAAATCAACAAAGTGCAATCCTTTTATATTTCTGTTAAAAGTCCAAAACTAGACAAAGTCCACCATGAAACAGATAATCCAAAATGAGGATTAGAAACACAGGAGTGCAATAGATTATTTGACAAGGACAAGAGGGAAAAGCATAACTATATATAGGTGAGAATGATGAGACAGAGGTGTCTGCAGGACACAGGTGGAAACAGTCCACAGCAGGTAGAAACTATGAGGGTTGAGGAGACGATTATATGATGGAAATAACCTTCAGACATAAACAGGAATAAGCTAAAAACTAAATAAGTAAGACAGAGACATGAAAACTAACACCAAGTCTGACAAAGACAGGAGAACACAGGAGGAGGGAGAAACTAGACGCACAACAAAACTGATCAAAACATAACAAAGCCAACATAAGACCCTTATGGTTTTTGGCAGGCTTTTCTTGTAATTTGTACTGATGGGGTTTGCATGTTGTTCAATATCATTCTTGTCTGACCTTTTTGTCATTAAAACCCCAAAACCTCTGTCTCTGCTTGAATCAGGAGGAGATGGCTCGTGCCCAGGTGTTGATTCTGCATGGTCACCAGCTGGCTGCAAACCACCACTACGCCCTGGCGCTCATCATCCAGCGCTGCAATGAGCTGCGACATCACTGTGATGTCATCACCATTGCCATACGCACCAAGAGGGCCTCGCTCACTCGAACACGAGACCTGCTGGGCCGCCTTGAGGAGGTAAAAATGTTCACAGGCCACTCTCACGTGTGCAGAAACACAAAGATGTTGCATAAAAACTTAAATTAAAACAGCAAAATTAAAACACTGATGACTGTGCATTTTTGACTGAATGATCTACTTCTGAATCTTCCTCTTGCCACGAATGAAAATCAGGTCATTTTTATTTTTTATTTATTTATACAGCTCCAAATCACAAATATGCCTCTATTTATAGTTGTCTATAAATTTATAAATCTCTAGGCCCTTCTGTCCTAGAGAAAAATTTGACAAAGAAAAGTCTCTCATCTGCAAGTCAGTTGTTGGCTGTAGCAAATATTTGCTCTGTTAGCAATCATTCACCTTTCTCAAAGCACAGAGTGTTGCCATGGAATCGATCTTGTACGTGTATTTAGTAGTCTTTTGTGAGCAGGCCCTTCGCTGGTGTGACGAGGGCGCCTATCTGCTGGCCAGCCAAATGGTGGACAAGTTCCAAACCAGAGAAGGAGCTCAGGAAGCATTGCAGTACCTCAGCTGCCACCAGGAGAGGGCGCCATCTGCCATGAAAAACAGTCAGGATACTCTCAGCTTTGAGTTTCAAGCCATACTCACCCCACAGCTGCAGGTAACCTGAAACTGCTGACACAAACACACATATTTTACAACACTATTGTTTACTACAGTAGCTCCATTTACACTCTGTGTCTGTCCAGTCCCAGCTTTCCATGGTGACAGAGAAGCTGAGCTCAATGCAGTGCATGATCAGAAACAGGGAGCAGTGTCTGAGGAAGCTGGCGGACGTGCAGGTCCGACCCATACAGCTGGTGGCCCCTCGGCCAGAACCGGATCAGACTTTCCAGCGTTGCAAGTCACCTCTTTTCTCCCCCAAACATGGTACACCCCCCTCCATCGCATTCTTCTTAACACATCCTCGACAATTCAATCCTAATGTGGTTTCTTCCTGTTTTCGCAGTATAAAGTATAATAAAGCACAGGAGATATTTTGAGCTATTGAAGAGGTTCACGTCTGTTGTTGAGTAGGATGTTACTTGGGCACAGTTATCTCCCTATCCTACCTCCATGTCCCTCCTGCATTCAACGGTTTAACCATGCTTTGTTCTTGACTGCGCTCTAAAGGTCTTGAGCTGTTGCTCTTTTGCCAGCATTTCCTTTTTGTTCTTTCTTATATGTGCAATATCCTTCACAGGTGTAGACTTTAATGTTTTGAACTCCAAGTTCTCCTTTGATCTGCTTCCCGGCAAGAGGGCTACAAGGAGGAACAACAGCCAACGCAAGGTGTGTGTGTCTATATATATATATATATATATATGTGTGTGTGTGTGTGTGTGTGTGCGCATGTGTTTTCTCTTCTGCTGCAGGAGAAAACTGGTGTGTTTGGTTTCATTTGCTTTTTAAATATATTTTTATACATGTACTGCAGCCTTGAACTTTGTAGACATTACCCAATGGGCATGCAACATTAAACAATTTTTAATCTCCCAGCAGAGTAATATTTCCAGTTGCAGGAGTGTGTCTCACTGCTGTGTGCTCTGTGAGGAAGGGCAACTTTGGCTCTCTGTTTATTACATGTGTTTAAAATGAGTATTTTTACTCACTTTTCCACAGAAAGTTTAAGCTGACGTGGTTTTTATGTGTTTCGTCAGATCGAGGTGATGCATGATTACCAAGGCAACCGCAGCTGTCTATATGGACCTAACCCTGAAACTGATTCAGAGGCAGAGGACAACCCAGAGCAAGTCACACGGTACACAGTCTTAAATGTTACTCTAATCTTGCTAGGTTTTTTTTAGGTGTATGCGTGTGATCCACAGGAAGAAGCTGAAAGGCTTCTTCCTGTGTGAGTGTCAGAGTAAGGTGAAGAGTCACAGTAGTATTTCATTGGTTTTTTTTTTGTCTGTTTATGTTTATGTTCACTCTTTTTAGCCATATTATGAAGGAACTGATAGCTACAGAGAGGATCTATGTGGATGAACTGCTCTCCGTTCTTCTGGTGAGTTAGTTTAGATCATTTGATGGTATTGTTTGCTTTGTTGAATATTTAATAATTTTTATAGATATACATATCAGCGTACAGAATATCTTAGTAAGGGGCAGTATTTTAGGTACAGGGGCTTTCTGGATTTAATTTTTAGTCTGTTTACACTGACAGCATGAGGAGGGAATATCTTGAAATCTTGGGCAATCTTGAAACCACTGGCTATTACCTGGTGGTGATTTAGTTTTTTGTTAGCTTTTCTAGTTTGTCTTCATCAACGTCAACATTAACCAGGGCACAGAAGAACAAGTCTTGGCCAGAGTATCCACGGAGTGGTCATCAGATGACAGGGTTTCCAGACTTGTAAAAGCGTTTTGTAATTTTGTATTTCTTGATTTTTTTTTTTTAAACCTTTCTCCTTTTTTTGGGCTTGCCTTACCATCTCTCATCTCCCTTGACTACCTCTGGCTTTGCCTCTGCAATTATCAGGGTTACAGGGCAGAAATGGAGGACCCCTCTATGGCTAATCTTCTTCCCGTAGCTCTGCGCAGCCAGAAGGACGTTCTGTTCGGCAACATGCCAGAGATTTACCAGTTCCACAGCAGGCAAGCCACACACACAAACGCACTGAGCTCACAAGCTGTTCCTGTTCCTTTCTGTCTTTTCATGCTGATCCAATTTCCTTTTATGTTCCTCTTGGTTTCTCCTTACAGGATCTTTCTCCAAGATCTGCAGAGTTGCCTGGAGACACCAGAGAGTGTGGGGGCTTGCTTTCTGAAAAGGGTGAGGGAAGACATGATGAAAAACACGAAGACTTTACATGATGTGATATAACATAACATGTTTAAGTGCACATTTGTGTGTGAGCAGAAGGAGAAGTTCCAGGTGTACGAGCGTTACTGCCAAAACAAGCCTCGCTCAGAGTTGCTCTGGAGACAGTGTGCTGATTCGCCGTTCTTTCAGGTAGTTGCACACGTTTAACATGATGCACTCACTTTCACTTTTTGTACTTATGGTACAGTATTTGTTCAGAATGGATTCTGGTCTCTCCATCGCTGTGTCCTGTTCTTTCTTTCTGCAGGAGTGCCAGAAGAAGCTTGATCACAAGTTAGGTCTGGACTCTTACCTCTTGAAACCAGTCCAACGCCTCACGAAGTACCAGCTGCTTCTCAAGGTTTTTTACATTTGAGCTATAAAAATGTATTAATAATGCAGGTCACTCACTGAAATTAATAATTCAGAGTCTGTTTCCAATGTATAATAAACAAATGTAAATTTTGACTTATAATTTCATTATGAGATCCTGACTAACTTATTGGCGGGCTGATATTTTAGATATTAGCTATTTGCTGATATATTGCTGTTGACATTTATAAAGAAGAGACACTGAAACACACTTAAATCGTGTTACGAGTAAATAAATAACTACACATAACAAATGTCAGAGAAATCTGTTTACGTTTTGTGTGTTGAGTGTCTGGAGAAATATCAGAATAGCAGATTTTCAGATTATCAAATACTAATGCTGCTAACATAGCTGCTAAAGCTTAAAATCTGATATTGTGTTACAAATGAACAATACATGCGGTACATGAACTTTCGCTATTAATACATTTTCTTTCCTTCTTTTTTTTTTACGTTAACTTAGCACGATCCCCGCCAGTCACAAAATATTACAGCAATCAATGTTTTTTACAACATGCAATTGTGTTAAAACTCTAACTTTGTCACAATTTATAGTATGCATCTACATTCATGGAAGAAAAATATTCCAGGAGCTCTTGAATGATTACTGATTCATGAGTCACTCAGGAGCTCAAATAAATACTCTGGTGGGGAAAATGTTAATACTTGCTTTCATCCACTATGTTATTGTGTACAACTTGGTAAGTCATGTACCACAATCGTCTCAGACATTCATCATCTTGGCCATAAAATTTAATTGCATGTTAAGCGACTGCACCCTCATACAGTGCAAATTGTATCAACTCATTGCCAGAAAAAAAAGTGCTGCTAATGTTATTGGCTACAGCAAAGTAGGTCAGGAAAACAAACATGTTTCATAATTGAAAATGTCTGTGCGTTGAACTTTGAGCTCAAGAGGGAATATTGATAGAAGACTGAGCTCTGTGAGCCTGCGGTTCTTGTCCTGACCTCTGTTTTTTTTTCTATTAGCAGCAATTATTCATTTTGCTGTGCTTTTTTAACATGTGGACAAGCCATCCATACAGTAATTGGTTTTGTTTGAATTGACGCATGGACAAAGTGACGCCGGCACAGAGAGACAAACAGATAAGGTTATTTCAACAAAAACAGAGATGCAGACAAATAAAAATGACTTTTGTGGACACGTACAATTTTAAAAGGCGCAGAGACTAATTGACAGCAACAGGTTGGATCCATTTATTCAGTTTGCAGAGTCACAGACAGGCTGGCAATGATTTAAATGTGCATACAGCCATTTAAGTGGACAGACATCAAGGCAGACCAGATCAGATAAAGTAAGAACCACTGACATGTCATGCTGTGTGCCTGTCCTTGTTCAGGAGCTTTTAAAGCACTGCACAGAGGAGCGATACCGCTGTGAACTCCAGGAGGCTCTGGACTCCATGCTGGAGCTGTTGAAGTCTGTCAATGACTCCATGCATCAAATAGCCATCACTGGATATCAGGTACCAGCCAGTCAAATCAACAAATAAAACGCAGACACACAATCACATTACTGGTTCGCAGATTTATGACCTGTCATCACACTTAATCTTATTAGAGTGAAGCACAAAATCTTTCTTACTGGTTGTGATAAGAATAGCTTGTGCGTGTGGAAAAACCTTCAGTATATTACTTTGCTGGCAAGCTGCAGATTTGAGTCTTGAGTGTATCCATCACGTCGAGTGATTTAATCATCAAATATCAAGTACTCTGTATTGCTATAAGCTTTGTATTTTTTGGTTTTCATCTTAGTTAAATACAGAAACTATTTTCTGTCTCCTTGACACAGGGTGATCTCAGCCAGCTGGGCCGTGTCGTGATGCAAGGCAGCTTTAGCGTGTGGATCAGCCATAAAAGGGCAGCGGTGCGAATGAAAGAGCTGGCCAGATTCAAACCCATGCAGAGGCACCTCTTCCTCTATGAGCACGCCCTGCTCTTCTGCAAGCGCAGAGATGAGGACAACCATGACAGGACGCCCTTCTACAGCTTCAAATCGTGCCTCAGAGTAATGACACTAAAAACTCTCTCACATTATCAGGCAACTTAAACACTTTATGTTTTCAATTTACAGTTTTTCTCTTTGTCTGTAGATGAGTGCAGTGGGAATCACGGAAAATGTGAAAGGAGATGTGAAGAAATTTGAAATCTGGTATAGCAGCAGAGAAGTGGTGTACATAGTTCAGGTATTTGATGCTATTTTTTCTATTTTATGTGTAACTGCAAAGACTTTCAGTGTGTTATTGTATTATATTCACTCTGTGTTTCGTTAGGCTCCCACGGTGGAGGTCAAAGTTGCCTGGCTGATGGAGATTCAAAAAATTCTCAACAACCAGCAAAAACTACAAGGTTTCGATTACTGTTGATGTTCCTTTGTGACCTGATGTTTTTCCTTTTTTTAAAAGCCCAATTTCATTTTCTATGACTTGTGTTCAGCTGTGATTATTATATAAGTGCTTTGAGGTTTTTGTTGAAACCTTAAACTCTTTCCTAGCAGTGTAATTTCCTTTACTCTGTTGTTTGTGGACTTTTATTCCTTCTACATCTAACTCATTCCTCTATGTCATCTCATTTTCTTAGATGAAACTTCTCTTCTGCTTTCAGACAACCCTCTCTCTGACAGGTGATTCTCTCTGCATGACCTCACATGATGTAGGGGTGTGCAAAAACATTTACATAAGAACCACGAAATGCAGTTTTTATTCAGGTCACACATACCAAAAAGATTCAATTTTTCAGTAGCTTTTTTTCAAAAGTTGGGACGCTGTGTAAAATGCAAACATATCAAGATTCATGGTGGCAGCACGTCTCAATAAAGCTGGAGGAATGTTTTACAGCTAATTTAACAGGTCAGTAACATGATTGGGTATAAAAACAGCATCTTAGAGAGGCAGAGTTTCTCAGGCGTAAAGATGGGCAGAGGTTCACCAATCTACACAAAGGCCTGTCTACAAATTGTGAAACAAATTTCAGAATAATGTTCCTCAACTTAAAATTGTGAAGACTGAATATCTCATCATCTACAGTACATTTTATCATCAAAAGATTCAAAATCTGGAGAAATCTCTGTGTGCTCAGGGGACAAAGCCAAAAGTCAGTATTGAATGCCTGTGATCTCGGGGCCCTCAGGTGGTGTTGTTCTCAAAACAGACATGATTTTGTGATGGAAATCACAGCATGGGTTCAGGAACACTTCTGGAAATCAATGACCGTTCACTGTGCCATCTACAAATACAGGTTAAAGCTCTAAAATAAGCCATATGTGAACATCAGTGAAAGCTCATTTAAAACTGGAAAATCGTTCTGTGGTGAAATGAATCGAAATTTGAAATTCTTTTTGGAAAACATGGACGCCATGTCCTCCCCCACTAAACAAGAGAGACCGTGTGGCTTGTTATCAGTGCTCAGTTTAAGCCTGCAGCTCTTATGGTATGGGGACGCCTTAGTGCCTAAGGTATTGACAGTTTGCACACCTGGAAAGGCACTATCAGTGCTGAAAGGTATATACAGTTTATAGAGAAACATATACTCCCATTCAGATTATGTCTTCTTCAGGGAAGGCCTTACATATTTCAGCAAGACAATGCTAAACCGCATGCTGCATCTGTTCCAGCACCACTTCATAGAAGAAGAGTCCAGGTGCTGAACTGACCTGCCTGAAATCCAGATCTTTCACCAACTGAAAACATTTGGCACATGATGAAACAAAAAATATGACAAAAAAAAGACCCAGGACTGGTAAGAAGCTAGAAACCTATATCAGATAAGAACAGGACAACATTCCTCTCCCAAAAGTCCAACAGCTGGTGTCCTCAGTTTCCAGATGTTTACAGACTTGTTAAAAGAAGAAGTGATGCTACACAGTGGTCAACATGGCCCTGTCCCAACTTTTTTGAGACCAGTTCCCTCCATCAAATTCAAAATGACCTTATTTTTTCTTAAAATGCTACATTTTCACAGTTTAAATATATGGTGTGTGTATGGGTTTATATGATTTGCAAATGATTGTGTTCTGTTTTTCTTTACATTTTACACGGTGTCCCAACTTTTTTGGAATCAGGGTTGTACGAGTAACTCAGTGGATAGAATTTCAAAATTCCCTCACCCCATACAGCATCAGAGAAGCTGGTTATGACGTTTCATGTGTGGAGAGAACAGGTCAACCCACTTCTGATAACTCCATTCAGGTATTCTGTTAAAGCCTGATAAATTCTGGGAAGAAAAAGATTGTGTTTTGAGCCTCAAATCAAATTTCTGGAATGATTTCCTGATCACATAACACCCGCCTACATGTCAGGATATCTGCCATCGTCACAATCATAATTCTCATAATAATCTTTTCACAGTTTATTGACGTTTCTGAGTCAGTGTGCATGTGCGCAGTGGCTCCGTATGTGAATGTATCAGCATCTTTGTCATTACCCTCGAGTTCTGGCATTCATGGCTGAACTGCCAAATCCTGCAGATGGCACAACATTGTCTTCAGCTCTGATATTTAAAGCTGCTGGATTTCAGCACCATGGACAGTGCCGTTCACTGAATTTAGGCCTGCTACAGTTGCTTTGTGTGCTGCTGGGCTTTGATTCCTCTTCATATTTATGCATATTCACCTCACAGCAACAGTCCCTGATTAGATGCTTTAAAGTGCTATTGACTGTAACAGGGAAGCTGAGCATTACATTGTTTTAAACTGTCCATAAGTGATTCTGTCAGATACGTTCTTGATCCCGTGGTGAGCATTAAAGTGATAGGACGTGCTAGAAATTTCCCAAGAGGTAACTGGAAGTTTGTGGTAGTTATAAGACCACTTTTAGAGGGGTTTTCTTTTTTTTTTTTTTACATCTTGCAGTTGTTGCTTTGATGATTCCAAGCTATTCAAAGTATTTGTCAGTGATGGATCTTCACAGGGTATTGGAGTTTGCGGGTGTGTGTTTGTGGAGTTGTTCTGTCAATGACAGTTTTATGGTTACAGGTGGCATGCTAGCATGTTGTAAAGGCAATTAATGGTTGAGCCCTGTGTGTGTCACAATATGCAAGTTTATGAAGATACATTTTGTGGGAAATTTAACAACACTGGCACGTTTTCTCTTTGTCAGCAGCTTCCATTAAGAGATCAAAACTAATGTTTTTTGTTGTCACAGCCAGGCTTTGCTTGGACTTCCATTGTTCATGAAACCTTTTTAAACATATCAGTGACGCATACTGTTACAGTGCTCTGTCTTTACTGTGAACACTGGCACTGGGTTACAACAGTTACATTATTTATAATGCAAAAAAATACAAAAATAAAGTGCCCAACTATTAAGAACTATAAACCATTTGTTTTAAAATTAAAATCCATATTTGTGAGTATTTATAGAAATCTTTAATAGGGAACCAGGAGATTTTAAATGGTGTTAGAAGGTATTGACAGAGACAGATGAGATGGTAGATTTGAGGGCCAAAATGCAGGATGCAAAACTAATTTAACACACAAGCTTTAATAGCTGATTTAAAAATTCACAAAGTGAAAATAGAAACAAAAGGCACCAGGGAAAAATAGGAAGAACCAGAAAGCAAACTGGAAATAATCTCAGCATCAGCATCACCCAGGATGTCTTTCCAGATTATGGAAAGACATCTGGGGTGAAACGGGAAGTACCCAAAAGACAAATGCTAAACAGAGAGAGAGGAAGAATTTGACTAAACAACATGAATGAGAAATGTAAGCACAGAAGGGCAAAGGAACTCATACTGAAACAAGACAAAGGGAAACAAAGAGGGTGGAATCCCAGAAGGCTGATTCAGTTCATCTGGATGCTGCATTTTCAGTCGGAGAAGCATTTCATTGCTCAGAGTGACTTCTTTGGTCTCAGCTGATGCGTTTTGTTTCAAAACACATCTCTGTGGCTTTCAAGCCCAAAAGACTTTACACCCAAAATTGGTTCACACCAAGGATCCTATCCCTTGGTAAAAACAGAGTAATATAGTGAACGCTGTTAAGTGCCAGGAGGATCGCTGTGATTGATACATCAGGGAAATCAAATAACCTCTGACTAAGCAGATGGCACAAGACAGAAGAGCTTCATCACCTGGAAGAAACACTGCTGTCTATTTACACCTACAGACCAGTGGCCCCTCTTTTAGTGATAAGCATGTACACATCCTGGACAGGGAGGAACGCTGGTTTGAACAGGGAGTCAAGGAGGACATTTACCTGAAAAAGGAAAGACCATCTCTGAACAGAGTAGGGCACTAAGGGTACATCTTTCACCGTCTTACAGTTCTGTGATTGCAGCCAACAGCCAACTCTCTGTGAACAGTACTCATGACCATTGATCAATGGCCATGACAAACTGCTTATTGATGATCATGAAACTGAGCTCATGGCTAATTGTTAGGCAATGCCAATTTCAGTCATTGTGCGAATGTACAGTTGTGGCCAAAAGTTTTGAGAATGACACAAATATTAGTTTTCACAGAGTTTGCTGCAAAACTGCTTTTAGATCTTTGTGTCAGTTGTTTCTGTGATGTACTGAAATACAATAACAAGCACTTCATACGTTTCAAAGGCTTTTATCGACAATTACATGACTTTTATGCAAAGAGTCAGTATTTGCAGTGTTGGCCCTTCTTTTTCAGGACCTCTGCAATTCGACTGGGCATGCTCTCAATCAACTTCTGGGCCAAATCCTGACTGATAGCAACCCATTCTGTCATAATCACTTCTTGGAGTTTGTCAGAATTAGTGGGTTTTTGTTTGTCCACCCGTCTCTTGAGGATTGACCACAAGTTCTCAATGGGATTAAGATCTGGGGAGTTTCCAGGCCATGGACCCAAAATTTCAACGTTTTGTTCCCCGAGCCACTTAGTTATCACCTCTGCCTTATGGCACGGTGCTCCATCGTGCTGGAAAATGCATTGTTCTTCACCAAACTGTTGTTGGATTGTTGGAAGAAG
>VVHJ01032159.1:0-13038 GCA_015107715.1 Tylochromis polylepis
CCATATTCTGATAGAAAGGCATGAATGACAGATGCAGATCTGCTGAGAACATGACTCTTAGTGGATGAGCGATCCAGGGCTGGGTCTAACCAGCAGTTAAAATCACCCCACAGAAAAAGATATAGTAGTAGATATTTAAGTTGGGTAGAGAGGAGAATAGTTGTTTATTTATCTAGTTTGTACATTCATTACAACGATTTCTTGAAGAGGCATATAGAATCTTACAGAATAGTAGCTATAAACTAAAAAGCAGAATCTTTTCTGTGGCAGTTTGCGGCCTTGTAGTCTCATACTTACCCTCATAGAGCCAGTCTGAGATGCCGTTAAAGACAACACCCTCTTCCCCAGATGACGTGAGCCTCCACGAGCTGCTCTGAACATCCATTTGGTAGTAGATGTTGTTTTCAAATATGTACACCTGTGGAATAGAGGAAATACAAAAGTTAATGTAGCAAGAAACAAACAAAGGATTGCAGGTGCTATAATGTATGGAAGCAACAGAAAGATAATACCAGCTTGTATTTATGTTCCCAAGCTTGATTTATTTCACGTATTTTAAGATGCAATGTTTTTTAGACACGTATTAGTTTTAAAATTATGGCACAATTTCTTTTTGGGCCAAGGTGATGGAACACCTCTACTGAACAAATAGGTAATGGATCACTGCGACTAGTCCATTGATAAAAACACACTCAGAGAGTGGCTCATCTAACACAGATAAATATGCTGGGAGAGCTCATAAGTAATGAATACTACTTTGTCATTAGCACCGTGACACACTGCTGCAGGGCTTCCTGGTGAACAGGTTTCACTGGGGGCAGGTATAAATACTGAGGAAACGAGATAAATATGCTATCGAATGCTTAATTACCTTCCTTGTCTGCACTGGGGAAAATAATGGACTGATTATTCGGTGGATGATGCACTGCACGTTGGAGGCATTACTCACACAGAGAGCTCCGGTCGCCCAACAAGATGTCTTTCAGCAACAGCTTGATTAGTGAAACTGACTTCTCCTCACAATAATTGTTTGGTTTAAGGGTAGTTTGTCTGTTCTCTCAAGTCACAAAACAATCTTTATTCAGGGTTTTGTTTTGTTTTGTTCCTCTTCCTGAGCAGAGAAAATTTGATATATGGCATAAATTACAGCATAGATAAAGCAATATTATATAAGATCGCAAATTAAACATTGATTTTCATTTGTGCTTGCATGAAGGCCTGGGCTCCATCTCATTCCATTCATAGATCTTTCAGTTCTTTTGGTGATCACTTTCTCCACTGATTGCATCATCGTGTGATGTATAAAATATCAAAAACTAGTTTATGTTCTGGTCCCGATGCTTTTGGATTTGAATGCTTAGTTAATAGATTCAAGTTTGGGGTTCTGTATTCCAGTATTTGGAGCTTGGGTTGTTATTTTTTGAGGGTGAATTCTTGTGTTGATTATATTTTGGGCCTTTGCCCTGATTTTATGTCTTAACCCTGTAAAACCCGATTCACGAAATAATAAGAAAATCTACATCACTCTGGCCTCCCCAGTGTTCTTCTATATTATATTTTGTGTGAGTTTCCTTCTCTTTGTGTCTACTTCCATCTTTGCCTTGATAGTTTGCTGCGGTCTCTTGTGTTTGAGTTTTACTTTTCCCTGTTATTGTCTTGATTATGTTCAACCATGCCTGCTTTCCTTCCAGATTCCCACTCAGTCCTCAGTGTGTGTGTGTGTGTGCATATATAAAATGCTATCCTTCCCTTTAGTCCTTGTCTTCATCTGTGTCCATCTGTGAAGCATCTGTCCTTCCCCCGGTGCTCGATGGTTTGCATCATTCCCTGTGTGGGTTTGGATTTCTAGGTTTTTTTTTGTTTTGTTTTTTTTTTTTTTTTTCTGTATTCTGGCCTGAATAGCTTTTATTGGGTCTTTGAGTCCACAAATATTAATAGTTTGACCCTCTGAGATCTATGTCATCATTAGTAACAACCACAATCATACACATTTGAGGGAGGCAAAATTGACTTTTTGGGAAAAATGTTAGTTATTTTTTTATATAAATAAATGAATTCATAGACTTCACAGAGATGGAAGAACAAGCCAATTACAGTGATTTTTTTTTTTCCTATAATGACTTACCAAAACTTTGACTTCATAATGATCTAAAAACAGCAATTCAAAAGAGATGGAGAGAGATGCTAAAAAAATCTTTTTCATTTCTGATTGAAAGTGAGTGACATTATGTTTGTGTTTTCTTTTTTAGCCTGACAATTGATTTGTGTCTCAGTTATTTCTAAATGCCTGTAGCCTAAATCAATGTTAAGAAATTCATGATGGGATGGAATGTAGCTCATTTTCATTCCTGGTGGTCACTGGAAAAGCTTAAACTTGTATATCAAATTACATTTCATATAGTTTATGATTTCTGACTCTTCAAGGATGATTTAGTATTTATGCATTGTTTTTCATATCCAGAGGCTGGATTTTATTGTGAATATTTTGCATGCATTTGTTTAACCGTAATATTTATGAGATGAAAAGAATTATGGGATGGAATGATCTGTGCTGTGCTGCAGTGGCTGAGGAAGAGGTGCATGCTGAATAAATGCAGTAGTAGATGAAGTGTGATAAGTTACATTTAACGAGTTAAATACAATATTAGATTTAGAGTTGCCATCAGTGGTTAAATGGATAAAGAATAATGGATTGGTTGTGAATGTGTCCAGTTTGAAGCCTTTGCTGTAATTGCATGACAGCATCCATGACAGTAAGCTCCTTTGTGTATTCTTTATTATGTTGGACAACAGCTATAAATAAAATAGCTGATGCTTTGATTTATTTTCTTATATCTTGATCAATGTCCAGCAGTATGGCACAGTTGCTTTGATCAGATGATACAAAACTGTGCAGCCGATACTATGCTTTTTTGTGGTTATATACAAACACTAAAAACATTTATGCTGTGTTACAAAGTCCATTCATTACTTGTATTCATAAAAAACATTCCCTTCATGTCTTTCCGATAACATTGCTTCAGATCGTGAGGTTTTTCTTTCCTTGTCCATACTTTTCTCT
The DNA here is from genome assembly GCA_015107715.1 of Tylochromis polylepis. NCBI lineage: Eukaryota > Metazoa > Chordata > Actinopteri > Cichliformes > Cichlidae > Tylochromis > Tylochromis polylepis. Next base: position 3,062 of record VVHJ01032159.1, read on the forward strand.
TCCTATCATTCTGGTAAAAGTTCATCTTGGTTTTCTCTTCCTGAAGTCTGCAGGCTCTTTTAGATGTTCTCTGCCACACTCTAATCTTGCCTTCTTGTCTCTGAGTGTATCCAGTGTTTTGGACCCTCCATTCATAAAATATATCTCTGGATTGTAGAAACGATGCACCTCCCTCCTCAGGAATGTTCTTGACTTGGTTAGATGTTGTGAAGGGGTTTGTGTTGTGTCCATTTCTTCTTTTAAAGAATGAACCAGATTCTTGATTTGATCACTTCTACATTTTTGCTATCTCTCTGACAGATTTATTTAAGGTTTCTTTGGCCCAATGATGGCATCTCTCACTTGCATTGACATCCCTGTGGACCTCATATTGAGAGATTCAGTGAACAGCAACCAAATGCAAGTTAAAAGATCTGCCATTGAATCCAAATTTTTTATCTGCTTAGTTTGTCATTGTGGCGGGGTGTGGTCCCTGGCGCGGCTGCAAGGGAGGAGTGAGGCAGTGAGCTCGCGGGGCGGAGCCGCGCAGGTGCGAGGTGGCAGCAATTACTGACGGCTGATGGCTTATGTTTTTCCTGAACAGTGAAAAGGAGGAGGGGAGCGGAGTACGGGGTTGGTGTCCAGAGAAGTAACGACGAAGATTGTGCTTGATGTACTGTCAAATAAAAACATCCTGTTATCGTCCAGCCAGTGTGTGTGTGCGCAGTGTGTGGACCAGCCCGTGTTACATGTACATGTCACCAGTATATGGTGACCTTGTATTTGACAAATAACATTCATTCTCTGATGAAGTAACACAGAAATTCCTGCAGCAACTGCTGCATAGAGATCATCCTCTCTAAACACCCCCCCTCTAACTTTCCAGATTTATCCTCAAAAAGCTCCCTTCCAACCTTCAGTTTGTGTTTCTTTGCTTTTAACCTCTTCCAAAAAGCAGAGGTCAACTGCCAGATGACCCCGAACACAATGCAAAGCTAAAAACAAGGAAGTGCACACATACAGTACATTGTCCCCAACCCTGCTCAAGTAGACAAAACTATCCTGAGGAATACTAAAGTGGCTCCTTCCATCAGCACCACCCACCATCTCAACATCCTCTTCCCTCAGGGTGTCTGCATACTCAGTCAGCCATCCTAATAAGTGAGAACTGGCCAAAGAACCATCCCCAGTGGGCGTCTTGCACAGTCTACTGCTGCATTATATGAGCTGTGAGATGCTTTGTCCTTGTACTGTTTGTATCAGTAAGTGTCTCACTTCATTATAATGCAGTTTTATGCATCTACCCTAGAATCACATGGATATAAATATGCAGTGGGTCTGCATTCAGTGTGATGGTGGCCTTACTCAGGAGAGTGAAATATGATTTTCTGAAGATTTTCACTATTTTGAGATGTCCACAAAACAATAAGTCGTTATAAACTTGTTTGTGATTGCAAGAGGTGGTGATATAACCAAATCCTGCCTACTAAAAAAGTGCACGTGAAAAAATACAACACTTTAAAAAAATAAGACCGCAGCACTGGGAATACAACAAGAGGGACAGGACTATTTATACGTTGAGGGTGGATTGGGAATGAGAAACAGGAGGAGAATGAAACACAGGTGAAAGTAATCAAAACACTCAGACCAGATGTAAAATCTTGCAAAATCATGTATGGATGTAAAATCACTTTACATCCATGGCAAACCACCAGTTCACCTCACATGGCTGTTTTTATGGAAAGAAGAGTATCAGGAGGGCCCCAGCCAGGGTTCAAACCTTTTAAACAAAGTAAAAAATATCAAGACAGTAAAGCAATCCAAGCATGCATGCTCACAAATTAGAATAATAATGAAATTAAGGTATAATCAAAACTCTGTACACTAGAAGAGTTGTGAAATCAAAGAGAAAGCACTTAATAAAAAACATGGATCCCCAAAAAACTCCAAAGCAACTGAAAAATACTGATCATAATAGCTTCTCTCTCACTCACTAAACAGAGCAGATGGAGAGAAAACTTAGCCATTTTAAGCTGCTAAATCTAATAACAAAGTGGTAACAATGAAGAGGACTATGGTGTGATCACCACTGCTGTGAGTGAGAGGAATGTCAGACACCCAAGTTGAGGACACACTGATTTTTTTAAAAATTTTTTTTTAATGAAATATAAAGTATATCTGTGATGTACTGGCAACGTTTTGAGGTTGTACCCTGCCTCTAGGTTTCAACTCTAAAAAAAACACAACATCAAAATAAGTTATTACACTGTGGACACAATGTAATTTTAAGTTAAATTTTAATACTGATAATAGTTGGCTATATTAGAGTTTTTTAATCACTTCCAGCATCTTTCTTTATTCTAAATAAATATATAAATAAAATAATAATAATATTATAACCACAGTTTTTAATAAATATGAATAACAAGACATCTTCGCAAGAGGTGCTGATCTTTTATTGTTCTTGCCTTTCTTGCGTGGAAACGTAAACCTGAAAAATCCATTTACTACTTTTTTCCTCCTTCTAAGCACTGCATTGCCTTGTTTAAATAAATTACCCAAGCTTACAGTGTCATCAATCAATCAATCCACTACTGTGCTGAATCAAACAGATCCAGGCAAATCTCATGTCATTATTATAGATGAGCCTTCATCGACTCACTCATTAAATCTGAGGTCCTGCTGAGTGACTGTAGCTCCTAATATAAGCTTAATGCAATGTTTAATAAAAGTGTAATCATCTCCTCTGACTTTAGTTTTTTTTTTTTCCTTTTTACACTACTAAACACAGCAGGAAGCCTGCTGAACTGAACTGTAATTTACTGACTGACTCATGCGATAAAGTTTGTGAAAGTTCTTTTGCCAATCAAGTTTCTTTGGCTCTGCCCATTAACCTATTTAATTCTTTGCCTCCAAGAAATTACTCTCAGTTAAGGAGTCGTTCACCTACACACTGTACCTCTGATTCATGAACAAAACAATTAATATTCATAAAGTGTTCATAAACTGTGAGTTGCTATTAAGCGTTCTCTGCATGCGGGAGCAGTAACCTCATAATTACCCACAATTCATCATTTCTGCGACTCATTTGATCATTACAGCTGATCTCTTTTGGAAGGGTGTGCGCTCTATCGGCATCTGTAACAAGTGTGCTGTGGCAGAATCCGTTCTGCCACATTAATCGCAAAATCTACAGGGCTGTTTTTTATGCCAGTGTGGGGTTGTATTAAGGGGAAATCAATTTTGAGTTACACTGTGTTTGGAAATAAGCCCAGACAAAGTTCCTATGTTCCACTTTAATTGCATGATGTAATGGTGAGTGATGACAGGGGCCATGTAGGGCAAGGGAGGGGTAAGAGCCACATGACCATGTGTGTCTATGTTTGTGTTCTGCTTGTGTGAGGACCCATTTATTTTTAACCTTTGCACTGAAAATATTTTTTTACTTCTTCCAAGAGCTGTTTAAGCAATGCATTGGCACAATTCCAAACCAGCCCCTACACCAACTCTTTACTGAAACCACATAGCACTGGGGAGGAGCAGGGAAAGAGACAGGACTATTTATACACATAGACGCACTGAGGGCCAATCAGGGGAGTGGATCCAGGTGGGTAATGTGGAGCAGGTGAATAAAATCTAGACAATGAGACAAGAGGACGAAGTAAAATTAAATGCAAGACACAAGAGACAAATAACTATCAAAATAAAATAGGAAATGTGTAACCATAAGTGGAAGAGGAAACTATTGATCTCAAGTGTTCCCTTGATCCTCACACCAAGTATCACTCTCTTGAGGGTAGTTTTCATTGTGTCTTCTGTTAGTTTTGCTTCCTCTCTGTCTTCCCCTGTTTTACTAATTGTCTTCACCTGTTCCTCTCCTGCCTACTTCTTGAGAGTAATTAGTCCTTTGTGTTCATAAAGTCCCTTCTTTTTGCTCCCACTTGAGTTATCAGTCTATTTTTCCCTGACGTGTTCTCTGTGAATTCAGAGGCTAGTAGTATGAAGCAGGATTTTATCATAATCAGGCAACACTGTGGTTAATCCTGAGTTTTATGTACTATGAAGGTGGATCACTTCTTATTGCTCCAGAGCACGTTATGTTCCAGATTAGGGATCAACGGGTATGAAAATACTGCCTACTGATAATTGATCCCTGGAAGTTGCCTCAGACCTCTGGGCCCAATATTTTAGCATCTGAAGCCTTTCTCTTTATCTGAGCATCAGTAATAGTTTCTCAGGCACAACTTTATTACTTGAGGTTTTTTGTTTTTTTTGCTGCATTGTCAGGAGATGTGTTGCTTTCAGGCTGTATTGTGTGTTTAACCTATTTATATTTTCTCATAGTAGAGTTTTAGTTTTCTATGCAAAATCAGCTCTGCTCTGCTGCCAGTACACTTAACCATAATTGTGACTGGTCATATGCTGCCAATGCCACCCCTTTAATGTGAACACACAGGGGAAAGCCCTGGGTTAAGTTGTCAGGATTATGATGGGCTTCATGTGACTGTACTTCCTGATTGCCGATGTTAGTGTAAGTGAATCCAGATAATGGAAAAATGCCCTGAGTATGTTGAACTCATTTCGTAGTGCAGGCCACCAACTCCCTCGTTCTATTCTGTATTTATACTTGTTTCCTTCTGGACCTTGTTAAGTTTCAGCCAAAATAAGAGATTCACTTTTTTTTCTGTTTCCCTGTGTTTGCACATCGTGACACCTGTAGATATAAATTCATGTCATTATTTTTGGACAGAATAAACAGCTTTTCTGTGGAAACCTGTACATTTTATGCTTTACTTTTTTGGGGGAAAATATAAAGTTTTATGATGCATCAATTCCCATCTCAGGTTTGTGTTTTCATTAATGAACGGTAAGGCTGTCCCAAAGCTTGCTGCTGCACTTCTACCCTACCTCTTAACTAAGGGAGCCTTAAGCATTTGCAAGTATGACTCGGCACAGTGTTACACTTGTTACAGAACAGGAGGTAAGGGGTGGACTGTAATTGGGGCCACATCTACTCCAAGCTCAACATACTGATATTTACTCAGGGAAAAACAAAATTTGGAGATGTCTGTGTTCGGTATAAGGTGGGGTTGTGGATGTTACAATAGCACAGATCTTAAACCACCTTGAACTTTCATTCTACTTCTGCTTTTGAATTTAACTTTATTGTTGCTGTTTGGTTCGGTTTAAAGATTACATTACAAGGTTGGGGTGAGTCAACAAAAGTTTTTGATTAGGGTTAGGATAAAAAAAAAAACTTCTCTGTGTTTAGCATGACTTAAAATGCAAACAGCAAATGAACATTTCTTTGGTTACCACGGTTACGAATCCTGTGACAGTGACAACACCAGCAGAGCACCTTTGCCCACATATTACTGTTAACTACATTGAACTGCTACACTTATTTGAAAAATGCACTGAAGGGTACCAAGTGCATTACAAAAGTCGAACTATGTGAGAATTTGTTGGTGTGAGAGTGATGATGGTGCTAGCACTGCTGCACAACCTGTTGGCAAATCTCAGTTAGGTGCCCACTATTTAAGCTTCACCTGCAAGCCATTTTGAAACCCACCTATAATGTGACCTAATCTGTGTCATGTCTGTTGTCCTTCTAACCTGCTCTGTTCTTTTTAAGGGATCTTTCTGCTGCTCTTTTTTGGAGAGAGCGCAGATGTGTTAAATAGACAATTTGGGGGGTTAGCCTCAAACAAAACTATTTGGTTTTATTTACAGCAAAGTTTAAGTGTTGCAAAAAAGACAAAATGTGGGGAACGGGAAAAACTGAAGAATTGAGAAGTATTAATGAAGAATAGGGATCTAAAACGTCAAGGTACTGAGTACTATAGAGTAAACCACTAGTGTCATTTATAAAAGAAGTGATTTTGCTGTCTCTATGTGGTTGCCAGAAAGCCAGCTAAGATGCTGCCACATAACCCCAGAATGTGTAGCTTTTACAATTTATCTTTTATAAGACCAGCTCAGATAAGAAGCCAGTTACTCAGCACATCAAAACTTGTTTCCAGTCTGTATGGTAAGCTAACTGCTGCTGGCGGAGCACTGATTATATCTAACTTTGAGAAAGACGTCAAACAGGTGTATTCCACAAAATGCTGAATTGCTCCTTTCAGGGTCAGCTGAAGGTGAGGATGCACATCCAGTCGTGATGGATAAGGTTAAGGTTTAGAGCCTGGGGAATGATTTCTGTAAGTGGAAGTACTCATAGATGTAGCAATAGAAAAATGTGTGCAGTCAAACACACAGGCAGGAAGATAATTTGGGTTTAAATCCCCAGTTTGACCACAGGGATTAAACGTGTCCCTGTGTGTCTTGTCCTGTGTGAACAGTCTATTCTCTAAAGCTCTGTGAAAGACATCGATCAAACAAAACACACAGTTCAATTTAGTGCAGCAATAAAAGAACCAAGATTTTATTCTTATTTATTGTGAGTGTTTTGTATTGTTTCAAAATTTCAAAACAATACAAGCTAAAGTTGGGAAAGTTTCTACAAATCTAAAACCAAAAATGTCTTCTGGAAGCAGAAATTCAGCTGAGATTAAAATGACGGCAGCAGAGGAAGAGTCTGTGCCAGCTCCACCACCTCGTTGCGGTGCAAAAGTTTGGAAGACTCCAGGGAGGGAAATGAGTATTTCTGATGTCATCCGTGACCTGGGTCATCTCTAAACCCAGTGCAGAATGGTAATGGCCTCCTCCACAGGCACTGTGGTGTGGCCAGAAGGACTGGCAGCAGCTCAAATTAAGGAGCCCTAACAGGCCCATAAATTTCAGAGGGAATCTGCTGCAAATGTTGGAAAAAAAGAAAAGAAAGACAAAGAGTAGCAGGAAAGTTTTATCTTCTTGGACTCATAAATGTATTTTCTGTGTCGTTTAGCAAGCCCAGTGTTCCGCAGAACTCCCCATAAACCATAATTGGATTAAAATTCTTCTCTTACATACAATTTTGTAAAAATCTCAATAGCAGTGAACAGTGTAAATCTCTCACACCAGCAGATTTATGAGGCTTCCCTCAATCCCTCATTTTAAATTAAATAAATGGCAGATTCATATCCTCACAAACCCCAACCAGCTATGACTATACTCCCACACTCTGTAATGAAGGTAATGTTCCCATAATTGCCCAGAGACTTGGTTCGGTCACCATAGCAACACAATCAAAAGTGATGCAATCCAAGCCAGACTCAAAAGACTGCCAATGAGTTGTCTTGACAAACGTACAACTTTTAATTCCACAGGAACACTTTAGTTAAAAGGTTTGTAATGGTGTTATAGTAATTTCACAGCGATGCTCTGCTCTGGGACGTCCCACACACATGCAGTACTGTGCAAAAGTCTTGAGCTGCCCTCACTTCTTTACATTTGGCAGGAAAATGGATAAATAGGTGCAGAGATTTCTTGAAACATGCAAGCATAGGTGGGGATGCAGTATACTGGGGAAAACAGAGTTTGTGTTTGGTATGACCACCTTTATTCTTCAACACAGCCTGAACTCTTATAGGGAAGCGTTCTTATAATTTCTGTAAGCAGTCTTCAGGAACAGTTATTCGGGCTTCTTGAAGGACATTCAAAGCTCTTTGGACGTTGGCTGCTATGTTTAATTCTCTTTTAAGGTGACCACACATTGCTTCAATAATGTTGAGGTCTGGCCTCTGGAGAGGCCAATCCATGATAGTGTTCCACTGCATGTTTTTCTATGTAGATATTTCAGGCTTTTCAAATGGCCCTGCACGATGGATCAAAATCTGACTATACTTTTGTGTTCACTAATTTTTCAGTTCAGTTCTTGTGTAATTTGGCATACCTCAGTCTCTTCTATATGTTTCCCTTCCTTAAGACTGGGTTCTTGACAGCCACCTTTCCACTAAAACCATTTCTGATGAGGCTTCAGTGAACAGTAGATGGTTTAACTGATGGGCCAGATAAGTCTTTCAGGTCCTGTGTGAGGTCTTTGCTGTTTTTTGCGGGGGGGGGTTTCTTTTCCCATATTTGTTAAGTATATGACACTTACTTACTGTTCGTCTCCTGTGCATTGTTTTGTAGGGCTGCCACTTCTTCAGTCTCCTTTTTCCAGCTTGTTTAATTTTTTTCAAGGACACACTCCACACCCCCGCTCAGGTATGCCAAATTTTCAGTGATGGGTTCAGTATAAGGTACTGGTTACCTTACATTTTTTGTTGTTGTTGTTTGTTGTTGTTTCTGTATTTAAATGTGCAAAATCAGGGGATAGTCTGTGTCAGTCAAATGCAAAAATCAAATTGGGTAAATATTAATTTTAGCATTAGATTTTAAGGGCCCCAAGTTTCATACTTTTACATGTCAGCAGGAGGATGGTGCAATCAGCACTGTTAGACCTATACAAACAACAGTCCACTTTCAAGTGTATGAATGGGGAAAAAAATGAAATAAATTAAAAGGTACCCTCAACAGATAACCTTTCTTCAAAAGTTAATTTTTTGTACTATAACAGCAGGAACAAAATTGTTGGCAGAGGTTTAAGAATGGTACAAAATATAAGGATATCGACAGGTACTGTCAACAGAACTGAACCTTACTGTTTTCCTTTGTTAAAGCATTGTTGTGTTCTATACAGTATACACTGGCTACTATACTGTATATTATATTGTCTGTGCCCATTTAGTGTTAAGGATAAAGCACATGGAAGTAATTTTAATACATCACACTTGTAGGGAAGGCTGGAGAAAGGAAGGAGACATGGCTGAAATATTGCAGGTACCAAACCATAGTAGGTGTGCAGGGGCAGCGTGGGGGGATTATACTGATGTGTGCTGCAATTTCTGAATAACCAACACCTGCTGACTGCCCTGGACATTCTCTGCATGGATCCCATCCCTATGAATGACAGGGGTTTGGTGTGGAAAAGCATGCCAGTTTTTCTCATTGTCTGAGTTAATGTCAGCACCCACTGGGGTAATGTCAAAAATGAATTGTTTGGGGCCCATCCAGAAGTGGTGATAGAGCTCCTTCCACCATACTCCCAATACTTATTAGAGAATTCTCTTCTGCAGGTTGGAGGAAAATGACCACAAAACCATGTGTCTCTGTTTGGTGCACAACAGGAAGTGCAGTGATTTCTGTCAATTTAACTTTTAACTTTCTAAATACTAGGGCTGGATTTTGTTTCCATGAGCTTGTTTTTTTTTTTCTTTTTATTGCCTTATATTGCAAGAAAATAAAACAGTTTTTCCTCACATTACATGCAAATTTAGTGGCTCTTTTGCTTCACAAATTGTAATGTAAAACGTTTTACTACTGAAATCAGCATGTGAGTATTTGCTTTGGTACAAAATAGCAGCCATGTATTCTCAGAAAAATAACACTCTGGCACTGCAGGTTCAATTCAATTCAGGTCTATTTATAAACCTTCCAAATCACAACGACAGTCATGTCAATGTGCTTTATACTGTAAGATAAAGACGTTACAGCATTCCGAAAAAAAAAAAAAAGAATAACCACCTATGAACAAACAGTTCGCTATGGTGGGAAGGGAAAAACTCCCTTTTAATAGGAAAAAACCTCCGACAGAACCAGGCACAGGGTGGGACGGCCAGTTGAGGGAAAAGAAGACAAAAGGAGAGCACAAATTTTATTTTTGCCTGTGTAGGTTCTCAGTCATCCAATTCAATTCAATTCAATTCAATTTTATTTATATAGCGCCAAATCACAACAATAGTCGCCTCAAGGCGCTTAATATTTGTACAGTAGATCGTACAATAATAGATACAGAGAAAACCCAACAATCATATGACCCCCTATGAGCAAGCACTTTGGCGACAGTGGGAAGGAAAAACTCCCTTTTAACAGGAAGAAACCTCCGGCAGAACCAGGCTCAGGGAGGGGCGGCCATCTGCTGCGACCGGTTGGGGTAAGAGAAGGAAACAGGATAAAGACATGCTGTGGAGGAGAGACAGAGATTAATAACAGATATGATTCAATGCAGAGACGTCTATTAACACATAGTGAGT
>VVHJ01032161.1:13141-26211 GCA_015107715.1 Tylochromis polylepis
CAGACAGACAGGGCACCAGTCAGCTTCTCTGGCACCATGTAGGTCACTCCATTAACAACAAAAATGATAGCATTACATCTTTAAATAGCACTTACAAAGGCGCTAGGCCTTACTCCTCTCCTCAGTGAATTGCCTTATTTCCACATGCAGGTAAAGGCCACCTCATATACACAAACACAAACACAAACACAAACACACACACACACACACACACACACACACACACACACACACACACACACACACACACACACACACACACACACACACACAAAAGATTCCACCAGTCTTCCTTTGTCTCATCCTTTCTTCTCTTCTCTCTCCTTGTCTAGTCCTTGTAAGCTTGTCTTTTCTCCTCCTAGCCTCCTATTCTTTTCTCACCTTATCTCTGTTTTTAACCATCACGCATTCTTTCCGTTACCTAGTTTTTGTCCTCCTGTCCTCCTACCTGAGGTTTAATTATGTAGTTTTTAATCATAGCTGCAGTCTGAGTTGGCTTCACAATAACTGGGGAAACAGCAGCTCCTAAATTTAGTGGACAAGCAGTCTTTTTTTTCCTCACTTCTCCCCCTTGTCCTGCTTAGTGATATAGAAATATTCCATTGACTTTGCAATAATTTATAGAACTCCGCTTATCAGAAATTATCTGGATGACAACAGCCAATCGTTAAGCTGGTTTGTGAGATTGTTGATTTATGAGTGCCATTTAACATTCACAGTGCATCACCATCCTGTCTATCTGCCCCCTTAGATCAGCCTGAGATCAGTCTGTGTGTGTGTTTGTGTGGGAGGAAAGTAAATTTTGCCTGTTTTTGTTCTTGTCGTATTTGTTTGTAAATGCTCCACATATGGCACCAATATTGTGAAGCAGATGCGAGTCTGAACTTAATCAGGTGCTGGTTATAAATCATTGAACTGAAGATAATACAAGAAGGGAAATCCTTCAATGAGGAAAACTTTTTGATTAAACAGTGAAACATGAAAAGCATGCAGCATACAGGCATACAGGTTGACTCAAAGAAATAAGAACTGGAGGGATATAAAAAGAAATCAGACTTCAAAAGAAACAATATAAGTGTGACAAATACTTCTTTTAATTTCAACTATGAAACTGCTGTATATCTCTGATGAGGAACCTCAAAACAAACGCAACCACCCAGGGAAAATTTCCCACCAGTATGATGCTGACCTCCTTTTTTTTCAAAAGAAATAACCATGCCTTTTTCTCCTCCACTTTTTTTTTGTATTTTTACCTCTGTCTGTGACCTCTTTTCTCCTTTCTATTTATATGTCCACTTTTATCATCTCCCTATCCACCCCCAAACATCCTCTCTCCTCCCTGTCTTTCAGTCTGCAAAGTGGGGTTTTACCGCTCACTGCTGGAGTCTTTGGCCTGCAGTAAATGTCCACCTCACAGCGTGGCCAGACAGATGGGAGCCACTGCTTGCAGCTGTGAAGACGGATACTATAAGTTAGACTCTGACCCTTCTAATATGGCGTGTACACGTGAGGATATAACCCCTTTATATTTGCTCATGCTCACTTTCAAGGCTTTTGTTTATCCAAATGGTTCTTTGTATTACTAGCTGTATCTTCTTCTAAGCCCTTTTCATCTCTCTCAGGCCCTCCGTCTGCTCCTCGTAATGCTATTTCCAATGTCAACGAGACCAGCGTCTTCTTGGAGTGGTCCATTCCTATGGATACAGGTGGCAGGAAGGATGTGCGCTATAACGTCATCTGTAGACAGGTCCTGCCAGATGGAAGGGGCTTGGAAGAGTGTGGTCCCAGTGTGCGTTTTCTGCCACGCCACACTGGCCTGTCGAACACCTCAGTGATGGTGGCTGACCTGCAGTCACACACCAACTACAGCTTCTTGTTGGAAGCCATCAGCGGAGTGTCAGACCTAGCCAAAGGCCATGCAAAGCAGTATGTGTCACTTAATGTGACAACCAATCAGGCAGGTATGTTCCGCCAGACTTGACTCATCATCACATCCACCATAGCTGTCCACCCCCCCATTTGAACTTATCCTGAATTCTCCCGCAAAAGTCATCAAACGTTTTGTCATAACTGCTTCTTTTCCATGCTTATTTAAAATGCCACAGACCAACCGGCATGCCAGATTCCAGGCATGACAATCTGGGTTTGATAACAAAGACACCAGATGATCAAATTATCACAGTATTTGTCCAACAAATCTGTTGCTGTATTAATTTTCACTTATGCACCATCCCTGCAGCGAAGGAGACAACATGACACAGTGGACAGCTTTTTTTTTTTTTTTTGCATCCAGCTATGTCATCGAAAAAGCAGCTTGGTCCCCTCAATTAGGCGCATCAATGAGATTCACAGGAATCTGTGGCATAATGAAAGCTCTTGATTTGCATGCTGTTATGTGTATGGGCTGTCGTGCGTGGCAGCAGGTGTTATTCTGCACGTCTATCAACAGTGATGGATCATGCTGATGCCATACAAGTTTACATTTGAATTTTAGGTTGGTGAGGGCTATGTTTGCTCAAGTGTGAACTAAAAACAAAACCTAGGCTGGTATGATGTTCAGCATTCATCATTTCTGGGAGTATGCATTATATGTGATGCCAGAGCAGCTTAGCAGATCTTTGTAATCATGAAGTGAGCTTAAGCAAGGCACCAAATGAAAACCACTAAAGTGACCAAATATAAAAGACCAAACACATATTGGATAATGAACGAGTCCAGCTACTTCACATAACTGTAAATATTGGATGCTTTGTTAGCTTCTGTTTAAATGAAGATTAGGATTCACACTCCAATGGGAACCTATTTTTTATGGGTTAAGAGTTATGTGCTTTTGTTAGTTTTAGTTTTATTTGCTTGTAATGAAATGGGTAGCACAAAGCATAATGCAATGAGAAAAATACAAAATTACTCCTCTCTTCCCCCAAGGCTTCTGTCAGGAGAAAAGGCAACAGGAAAAAAAAAAAGCAATGTTGAAAGAATGTGTTTGTTCCATTTATTTCAACAGATGGTTCATTGGCAGCCAAAGAATAGCAGTTATTATTAGTAGTATCAATGGGAGGAGTTGTACGAGTAATCAGGAAGGTACAGTTTGTGTTTAGGAGGACAGGAAAAGGAGCGAGGCAGATGGCTGTCTAACAGTCAAGACTACTGGCAGTCCTCTAAATGTGTTGTCACTGTGGCTGTCAGCACACACTGAGTGGATTACACCAGACTACACAACTCAAATTCAGTTTATTTCGGTTGTAGCTGGATTAAAGTTAGGCAGTCACTGGACCAAGTGGAGATTAGGGATTATGTTAGATTACACATGGCTGACAGTCACAGACCAATAAAGTCTGCTGTACTTTGGCTTGTATCTGGTACATGCTACTGTAAGTGAGGGTTTGGGGTTTTTTTTAACATTACCTTGAAAACAGAATCTTATGAGCATATCGAGAGCAGATTGGTGGTTCACTGTTCTAATTAGTACAGTATAAACAAGCATGAACGTACAACCTGGCCGTGTCATCTGAAGTGCACGCTAAATGCCTTACTCTGTGTAAAAAATAAAAAAAATAGTAGATATAACACCTCTTTCCAGTGTTATTATTCATGAAGTCAGCTAATTATTAGCTAGATTCATTAGCCAAAATAGCAACATCCTATTCTGAATGGAGGCTTAAGTGTGAACTTGTGCTCGGACCCATATTCTCTGCGATCTGTGATCCTCTTAAATAAAAGTAAAGTTTTCACAGCATGTGTAGGGTTTTCCATTTAATGTGTATTTAAAGGTGCTGGGAAAAATAAGAAATGAGCCAACTATTAGGCTAGTAAAGGGAGATGACACTAATGCTATATAGATGTCACCAAGATTCATGTATACCATTACTGTGCAAAGGTCATAAGCCAATCTTCATTTTTTAATATTTTTAATATTTTTTTTAAAAAAGAAAAGAGGTGCAGGAAATTTTGAAGCATGTGTAAAATATACTGGGCAAAAGGCAAGACAGTTTTTTCTTGTAATTTCCTGGCTGAAATACAACCACATTCCCTTTTATAACTCTCCCCCGACCTCCTTACATCTTAGACAAAGACATGAACCAAAAGTTTCAAACAGTCAGGGTCCTGTTGCCACTGAATTTCAGTCCAATTCTTGTGTAATTTGGCATACCACAGCCTTTTCTCACTGTTTTCCATCCTTAAGAATTTTCTGATTTGTCCATTTCTGATGTGTCCAAAGAAAAACTTTGAAAGACCTTCAGAAAGCCTGGATATCTATTACTCTAGAATAAACATTACAAGAAAGCAAGAACTCTGCTTGGAAGCAAAAATATAAAAAAAAAAAAAATTAAGAGGTGTGTCAGTGAAAGAATTTTAGTTTTAGTTAAAAATCCACTTAAAAAACAGCTTTGTTTATTTAATACAGTTTATGGTGCTAAACACTGTGAATCTGTGCTTTAAATATTGCATTTTGGATTGATTTACAAAGATTCTCAATGTCATGACAATGATGCAGCCACTTTTGTCATTGCGCTATGTCATTGTACTTGTGTAAAATAATGACAAAAGTGTTTGTTGCCTGCAGCTGCCTTGGCTGATTTGATGTAGATTGAATTGACTTAGGAGTGAAAACCCTCTATCATCTTTTAGATGTTGCATCTGCTTTTAAAACCAAAATGTTTTGTGAATCATTTCAGAACAAATGAACTTAAGAGTCCTAAAGTTAGAATTAAGTCCACCCCTAGGAATAAGAGATCCTTTTAGCCCGAGGATGTTTTTTGAATACAGCTCGTAGCTCTTTGTAGCAGTATGCACCAACCGCTGTTTGTGTAATGCGACTCATAAAATCAACAAAGTAAGCACTTCAACCACTGGAGGGCTGTGTATCAAGTGACTAACATTATTCAGAACAATCATTTTCACAATAATCCTGAGGCAATAATTGTAATGAGTGATTTAACATGTTCTGATCTTTTTAGTGACATGTAATTACTAAGTGAAAACCTCGATCAGCAGTTTAAGCAACTGCATTTTTGTCGTGCTCATGTGTGACTGGTTTAGAGTGTGCTTGTGCTTTCTGATGGTAAAAACAAGGTACTGAGACAAAACTACTGCTAAGGCTTAGGCAGGCAGAGAGATAGAGTTGGAGGATCTGCTGTTTGATGTGTGAAAAGTGTCACACACGATAAGTTATCCGTGAAATAGGTGATTTCACAGTGTCCCTGCGAAACCCTGCTGAATAATAAAGTGTTAGTAGTTGGAAAGAGGAGATCAGGAGAGGTGAAAGAGAGGAGAAATGTATGACAGAGAAGGACAGAACAACAGGGTAGAGGGGGCAAAATGTGGAGGGAAAATGATAGGATGGTTGTGATAAGGAAAGAAAAGGTGACATAGCAAGAAGCTGTAACAGCAGGAAAGATAAGCAGAGGAAGGAAGTAAAGAGAGAAAAGTGAGAGTCTGGACATTAACTGCTTGTACACATTCAAAAATACAAAGAGCACTGTAGGAGCATGGAAACCCACATATTTTTCACTGCTTTGATGTTCCTTGGCACACCGTTATATAGTTTTGATAAGGTAGCTTGCTAGCACCTGCTATTATGAGGTGGAAATTAATTTTGAGAAGAAAAGTCAGCCCCCAAAATGCACATACAAGTTTCCCTGCAACCCAGGGATTGTTTCCCAGATGTTACATTTTAAGCTCTGTATTTGCTCAGACATTCATGAATGTTTGAGTGGAAACAATTAACATATTGCTCATTCTACACAATCAAAAAGGAAGCTTTGAAATCTAAATAGCTTTTAAAAAAAAAATTTAATAAGCACAAGTTTTACAGCTTTGTTTTGTTAGGATAGCTCTGTCTATTTTAAAATATCTTATTTCAGGTTATTTGTTCCTGCTGTAGACACATTGAGTGCCGCTTGCACAGTAAATGCTCCCAAACACTTTTTTCTGCTATTGGCTATTAATCAAATGTACCATGATACATTACCTTGCGTGTGGTAAAAATGTGCTGCCTGCCACTGTAGCTATTTATTTTACTTTGTTGTTCAGCGTGCAATACTATGCAAAAGTCTTGAACCACCCCTCATTTCTTTAGATGTTGCTAGTAAGGAGACAGACTTCCCATCCAGTCCTTGTGCATGACTATTTTCATATGACTATCGTTTTTGTTTGTAAGCCACTTAACACTGACCTATGAGTCATTCAAGCATAAAAAGGCACCCAACTCAAGGTATGAGCCAGTGCTTTTTTTTTTCTACACATAACAGACAACTTTAAATTGTATCTTTAATCACTTTGTTCTGAACACTTTGTTGCAAAACACATCATTTGTTTCTGTTTCTTTAGTTGAAACTATGAATAATGTCATAGATTGCACTGTTTGACATGTATAACATAGTATTTTTTCACCCAACAATGACTCCCAAAGTCCCAACAGTATCTTAGCATGGAGGTTATATTGTTGGTAGTATTGCATTCTTTCTGCCTGTAAACATGATAGCTCGAAAAGTTTTAAATGACTTTAGATAAAACTTTGTAGGGGTGGGTTATTTTGTGGTTATTTTAACAATCCATTCAAATTGGCTTACATCCACCAAGGTCGTCACAGTTAACTCAGTGATTTAGTGGCTTGAAATTGACAAAAAGCCTTCTAACTTCTAACTTAAGAAACTGAATCTTATAAGTGTGGTGTGTATTGTCAAAATATAGAAAGCAGCCCATAGCTCGGTTGTTTGTGCATTCATTTTCATTTACTTCCTCGAATAAAAAAAAACCAAAAAACATTTATATCCTCATTAATCCAGCAACAGTAAATAAATGTTATAAAATAAAGGGAGCGTGATGGGAATGACACAATACAAAATTCTGTAAATACACTAAATTGGAGCAGTTTATGGTCACAGCATTAAATCTCCAAGCCATAATAAAAATTTTCTAGTTGTTATATTTTTTTTGTCAATATTGATGTGCTGGTAGGGAAGTGGATTGTGGCATGATGCTGGATCGGTGCAAAGCCACTAATAGAATGTATTGCATCAAAAGAAAAGACAGATTAAAGTTTTAAGTTCCTAGTGAAATAGATGATAGCAGTTTTGGTACTTTGCAACCTTAGTAAAGACATCTCTGTCCCCTATCGCTGATTCATTCTGTCTCAATCTATCTATCAGTCATTCTGAGAGGGTAGTTATAAGATAAAAACGAGATAGTTGAAAGCCAGTATTGATTTTGGTGATGTGCAGACAGATAGTGGTCTGGGAGATTTATGTTTAGCACTGTGATAATATTGCTTTTATTTGAGGCCAGTGTTGTTACATTGGATAGCTGTATTCCTCCAGTGAATGGGTTTTACCTTTTCTAAACTCACTCTTTGTAGAAAAAAAGTATCAGACGGATAGCAAATAGAGCATTACCAGCCACCAGGCATAAACACCAGGAGTTCATCTTCATTTGCGTTTTCACTGGCATACTGTACGTGCTCATTAGCAGTTATAACACGCAGTGGAAGTGTTTAAAGCTAGAAGTGTCATTACACTGGTTACCCCGTTGTTAAAATAAAAGTGTTGCTTGGTCCTGTCTACACTCTTTCGGCATGTCTCCTCATCTTTCATTTTTCACCTTTTTTCCCCCTCTTCCATTCCCTCCTCCTCCCCGTCTCTCTCTTCTATCACCTCTCCTTCTGTCTCGATTGCAAATCTGGGTTTTGTTTGGTGAGTGTGAGTGCTCAGTGCTATTTTAGATATATACAGATATTGTGTGTTTATGCTTTTCTGTATTTGGTGAAAAGAAAGAGACAGAACAAAGTGATGCAAAAAGTATTTAATCGCTGGGGTTGCCTCTGATCAACATTTCTTGTTTTTAGGTGTGCTTCAAATGTAAACTGACTTTGCAGTAAGTAAAGCAACAGCTCAGTGAAAGAGTGTAAAGTAGCTTGCACATATTGTTAGCCGTAACTTTACAACTAACTAAAATAGTAATGGCTATAGTTTGGATTATCATCTAGAAAAAGTCAACAGTTCTAGTTTGTGTAAATTAACAGAAAAATAAATTTTAAGAATTATGATTTTGCTACCTTGTTGTGGTGGAGGAGTTTGAGTGTCCCAGGGATCTCAGGGGCTATTATGTCAGGGGCCCTTCATCCCCTGGTAGGCTAATTAGTGGCAAATTAGTCCTGGGTGAGGGACCAGACAAAGAGTGATTCAAGAACCCCTATGACTGAAAGATTTAGGAAACAGTTCACCCTGTCTGGGACAGGGTTACCGAGGCCTGACCTGGAGCCCTTTACCCAGGCCCAGGAAAGGTGCCCGACGGCGAGCGCCTGGTGGCTGGACCTTAGTCCATGGGGCACGGCAAGACACAGCCCGAAAAAGAGACATGGGTCCACCCTCTTGTAGGCTCACCACCCGCAGGGGGCACTTATGTGCCAATGACAGAGTACAGAGTACCCGGCCTGCTTGGAGTCCCTGGGTGGGGTACTTGAGGGTACTCCCCCTGTGGACTCTGTCGCCTTAGTGGGAGACTTCAAAGCTCTTGTGGGCAATGACAGTGAGACCTGGAGGGGTGTGATTAGGAGGAACAGGTTTCTGACAAGGATGTCTCCTAGGCGCCTCCTGAGTATGGTGTTGTGGGCATGTCCCACTGGGAGTAGGCCTCGGGGCAGACCCAGGACATGGAGAGATTATATTTCTCACCTGGCCTGGGAACGCCTTGGTGTTCCCCCGGACAAGCTGGAGGAGGTGGCTGGGGAGAGGGAGATCTGGGCTTATCTGCTGAGGCTGCTGCCCCCACACCCCGGCCCCAGATAAGTGGAAGAAAATGGATGGATGGATTATGATTTAGGTAATTTTTTGACAAAATAAAGAATTTAAAGGCATTAAAGGAACTTAAGCTCTATAATTAGTGTCCTTATTGTTTCTTTGTGGAAATTAATGTTTAAAAACATTTTTGATGACAATTTTGAGTCAAAAATTAACTGTCTGCATCCCTACTTCAAATCTAAGAATGATTTATATAACCCTAAAAATCACAAGCTTCGGTAAAAGGCTGTACCCTCTCTACAAGTCCTTTTCAAAACTTTTGATTAAATATAGAATGGAAAACTACATCCATTTTTGGAGGGTGTAAACTTAGATTTTGGTGTATTGTTACCCATAAAGCTGCTGGGAAAATAAACCCTCTCTCTCATCATTGAATCCAGGCTTTATACCATTTAAGCATGGAGTGTGTGTATGTGTGTGAGTTTCGGTCTCTGGTTTCAGGCTTTTAAGATATTACAGATAACACTTCTGTGCAACCATCCACTCAGGATACAGTTACTGTGTTTGTAGCGATGATTTATTCTCTGTGGACTTCTGCTGAGGCCATTGAAACCTAAATGGTGTTTAGCATTTGCAGTAGCCACACATTCACATGCACATCGACGCGCATCTACATTCACACACACACAGGCTATAGGGATGTTGCCTGAGGGAGCATTTTGCCTAGTTAAAAGCTCTTTATGTGTCAGAGACTCTCCAATTGTCCCTCTGAGAGATGAACCAATAGTTCAGGTTACAACAGGATGGCTTTACGATTGATGTAAACTTGCAGAACAAAGCTCACTTCAAAACTGAAAGGATAAATGAAAGAAAAAAAGGCATAAATGAAAATGTAAGCTTTGAAGAAATACAAAGAAAAGAACAAAATACACAAATATCTTGGATTCTACATAAAAGTGACAAATTTATGTAGTTATTTTGTTGTTTGTGTTGATGCTAAATTAGAAGAGTTTTACAGTGTATTCTGTAACCTTTAAAGTGTGCCAAATTTGGTACACTAGACACTGAAATGGGAAGATTTAAACAGTTGAATTCATATGCTTCTCTGGCAGCACATGCTCAGCAGCAAGACATAAAGGGATGGTTTAATTAGACACAGGTGCACCTTGTTGCCAAATTGCAAACATGCTTCTGAGGCAGAGCTGCTTGGGAACCAAAAATAATATCGCTTTTTGAGCTGGAGCTTGACAGACAAAGGCAAACAACCTCAGAGAGGAGCCTAAATTCCAAACATGAAACTCTAAATATAAGAAAAAATATGGCAAATCATGTTTTTGAAAGAAATCACCAAACAGCAAAGATAGATATCCATTACTGTGTAAGTTGTTACATGAAAAACCTCTTCCTCTTGTCACCATATTTAAAATCCTCTTTAGGTTTTTTAATCTACAGTTAAATTTTTTATGATTTACAGCAATCACAGCATGCATGACAATTAGTTATGTGCATGTAAACATCAAAGGATGAGGTGTCCTCAAAAGAGTGATGTCTTGTGAATGCTGATGGGATCCAACAGATTTTACAACATTGGCACACTTTGCCTCGTGCCTTTGTGCCACTGTTTATTAGAGTTTTATGCCTGTGTTATTTAGTTTTAATAATGTTAAACACTGAAATGCAGTGAAAGGTGCAGAGGGTTGCGTCATATTTAACTGCTGGATTGTGCTATTTATGTTGATACTTCAAACCACACTATTTTCTTTGAATCTTTGTTTCTGCAGCACCGTCCCCAGTGAGTGTGGTGAGGAAAGGTCATACAGGGAAGAGCAGCATTGCCCTTTCTTGGGCAGAGCCTGATCGTCCCAACGGCATCATCCTAGAGTATGAGATCAAGTATTTTGAAAAGGTAAAAAAAAATAATAAAAAAAAAAATATATATATATATTGGGTTTTTGGGGGGGGGGGTTTTCATCTTTTCACAAAGCTGTGTACCTTTGTCTGCTACCCTTGGGCCAGCTGTGCTTTCCTAGTACCTCCCTGAACCTCTAGTACAGTAGTGGTTTCAGTTTTAAAAGCACTGGTTTGCCAGTTTAGTGTTTTAGTGTATACAGTTTTGAACAGTATGTATTATGAAATTAAAAGTACTATGTAACAGAAAATTCATTTGTAGGGTTCTTCTTGTTCAAGCTTTTGCATTTAGTTGTACAATAGATGTCATATTGCCTTCAGTCCACAGACAAGCACATCATATAAACATTTCTGTTGATAAGTACAGAACCAAATGTCATGTTCTGTTGGCTGTTATTCACATTACATAGCTAATGACACTGGTTGTAAGCGGACTTTTTGTAAGAGTGTTGAAATATATATTTAATTACATTTGAGAACCTGACAATGCTTGAACAACCTCTAGCAGCACTTCTCCTTTGCCCTGTATAACACATCTAATTTGTTACAGCTACAGATGTGTGTATGTTACTGAAATTGTGTTTTAAGCCAGGTCCAGTGAGAAAACTTTGACTTCAAAAGTCTTTGTAACAGCATAATAGCCTTTTTTTCCCCCTTTTTTGTTAAGTTGGACTTTAAGTACAGACAGGAATTTGATGCTTCTGTGCAGATCATTGTTCCTGTGCCCTTCCTCTTTTCTGCCTGTAATCCTCTGATGTCTTCTTTTCTAAGGTCACAATAAAGGTACATTGGAGAGCAGGGCAGGGTTTGTGGTCAGTGGTGAGCTAATGGCATCTGGCTAATGGAGGCAGCATTTAGCTGAGTTAAAACCTGATGTGGTTACAGTTGGAAAAGTGATCCTTACACACAGGCATTTAGACACACTCATGCTCACATATACCACAGGTATCTTGACCATTGAAATGCGGAGAGAAACCAGCAATAAACTGTATGCATAAAATTTGGCAAAATAATTATTGAGGCAACAAATTTTTGACAATCAAAAGTACAAAAATGTTAGTAGAACACATGAATAAATTAGGCTAACAATCTCTTTCTTCAACTAAAGGAACAGGACTCCAGTTACACAATAATAAAATCCAAGGACACTGAAATGGTGGTGGAAGGCCTGAAGCCATCTTCAGCTTACATCTTCCAGGTCAGAAATGGGTTTCAAAAATTAAGGGACTGATAATGGAACTGGGATGACAAAAGGGAAGGAAAAATATTTAAATATGTAGCAGTGACAAAATAGTTTTCCAGTATTGCCTAAGATCAAGCAAATCCAAATGAATTAAAGTGAAGTATGGTGTATGAATTATATGATGCATTACAGGTACGAGCCAGGACCTCAGCAGGCTATGGTGCATTTAGCCGGCGCTTTGAATTCCAGACCAGCCCTTACTGTGAGTACACCAAAGAGAAAGAGAGAATGACAATACAATGAAGTTTAACTTGTACACAGCTCCCACCTGTGTTCTGGGGCTGTATCAACAACAGATGCCAGGTGTGGTTTTGTGTTTGTGTACTGTGTGTAATCCCATGTCTTTTCTTTGGCAGTAACTGCTACTAGTGAGCGTGCTCAAGCTTCGATAGTGGCGGTGGCCATCACACTGGCTCTGGTCCTGCTGGCAGTTGTTGCTGGATTCCTGCTCAGTGGGCGGTAAGACATACTTATATACCTGCAAAAAAAAAAGAAAAAAAAAAAAAGAAAACTCAAAATATGATATAAAAGTGTATCCATGTGCATGTACATGTATATCATCACACATGCAGATGGAAATCCAAAGCATTAAATTGGTAATAAAAACAAATATATAAATATTAGCATGAGAGTGCTACTGTGTTACTTTTAGTAATGTTCCTGTTACTGGAAATACACTCAACAAAAATATAAACGCAACACCTTTGTTTCTGCTCCGATTTTCTGGACTTAAAGATCTAAAATTCATTCCAGATACACAATATTACCATTTCTCTCAAACATTGTTCACAAATCAGTCTAAATGTGTGATAGTGAGCACTTCTGCTTTGCTAAGATAATCCATCCCACCTCACAGGTGTGCCACATCAAGATGCTGATCTGACATCATGAGTAGTGCACAGGTGTACCTTATACTGCCCACAATAAAAGGCCACCCTGGAATGTGCAGTTTTTTGCTTTATTGGGGGTCTGGGGACTCAGAACCGGTCAGTATCTGGTGTGACCACCATTTGCCTCATGCAGTGCAACACATCTTCTTCGCATAGAGTTTATCAGATTGTCAATTGTGGCCTGTGGAATGTTGGTCCACTCCTCTTCAATGGCTGTGCGAAGTTGTTGGATATTAGTGGGAACTGGTACACGCTGTCGTATACGCCGGTCAAGCACATCCCAAACATGCT
>VVHJ01032162.1:0-13433 GCA_015107715.1 Tylochromis polylepis
CATGAAAAAGAGAGGGTGATATTCACTGGAGATATTTTTGGTATTTCAAAACAGACGATTAGCCTTATTCATGCTAATACCCGCTTAGATTGAACTATAGTAGCTTTAGCTCAGCGTATCGAAAGAAATGTGGCATGCAACACTTGTGTGACAAATGAAGACGCTACAGAGTCCTCTTGACCACTAAAAAAATTCTGCTGACCTCAAATGTGTACATAAAACTGAAACTTAAGCACATGTATGTCATATCACATGATCTTATGAAGCAAGAAAGAGTTTGTTTTTCAGTTTTTATTTTAGTTTTTCAAAAGATGTGAGCATGCAACTGTGAAATATAGAGTTTTTAAGCTGTTAAGCCATAAAACAAAATGAAGTGCTCAGTTTTTGCTGTTTGCTGTGCAGCAACACATTCTTCAACACAGCCTCAACTGTCTCACGCAAGCATTCTTGTAATTTCAGATGTCTTCAGAGCTAGTCCTCCATGATTCTGGAAAGATAGTCAAAGCTCTTGTTTGGAGGCACTTGGGAGGCCAATCCATGACTGATAGTGCTCCATTGTGATTTTTTTCTATCAAGCTGTGCTTTTATGGTATTGACAAAGTGTTTGGGATCATTGTCATGCTGAAAAATAAAGCCGTTTCCCACCAGGTGCTTCCCAGATGTTATTGCATGGTCATGCATCTTATTACATGGTGCATTTATTAGGCTGGACTAATTTAATTCATCATTATCTAAAAGTTCTTTGAAAAGCATTCAGTTGATCAAGAATGCTGCAGTGAAAGTAAGAGAGAGCATAATTCTCCCTTCTCTTCATTGGCTCCCTCTTAATTCCAGAGTTGGATTTAAAATCCCGAACCGTACATGCAAGGTCTTGAATAATCAGGACCCATCATATCTTAAAGACCACATAGTACTGTATCATTCCAAGCAGTTTGCTCTCAGACTGCAGGCTTACTTGTGGTTTCTAGAGTTTCTAAAAGTAGAATGGAAGGCAGAGCCTTCAGCTTTCAGGTTCCTTTCCTGTGGAAAAAGATTCAGGTTGAATTCAGGAGACAGACACTCTCTCTACGTTTAAGATTAGGCTTAAAATTTTCCTTTTTGATAAAGTATATAGTTAGGGCTGGATCAAGTGACCCTGAATCCTTCCTTAGTTTTGCTGCTATAGGCCAAGGTTGCTGTGGGCTCTGAGTGTTTCTTCTTAACGCATCTCTTTCTGTTCTCCATGTGTTTATATACCTCTAAAAAATAAGTTTAAACTCTGGGTCTTTCCCATGTGGGTCCTTTGTCCTGTCTTTCTCTGCTGTTCTCTTCCCACCCAACCGGTCGTGGCTGTTAAAAGGAAGTTTTTCCTTTTCACTGTGGCCAAGTGCTTGTTCACAGAGGATGTCTGATTGTTGGGGTTTTCTCTCTATTATTGTAGGGTCTTTACCCAATATTTAGAATATAAAGCAACTTGGGGCAAAAGCTGAAATTGAAAGCTGAATATATGAAATTGAACTGAATTTTCAGTTCAGTTGTTATCTAATCAGGAATACCTCAGTCTTTTCTCCTTCTTTTTTTCCTAAAGGATAACTTCCTCCCTTCAGTTGAGATCATTTCTGATGAGGCTTCAATGAACAGTAGATGGCTAGGTGTATCTCTCACATCCTGTGACAAGTATTTGCTGATTATTTTTCTATTTCTCTAGAACATGCCTAGCATTTCATTAGTTATTATGAATCTCTGGCTCTCTTCTGCACATGAAGCACATGAAAGTCTCTTCGTTCTTTCTTGGCAGTTTGAATCTGGTGCCAGATGACATTGGCACCAGACAACAGTCGTCTAAATAGATGGCATTTTTTGTCAAAAATACAAGCTTTTTGACTAAAAAGTAAACTTTTTCACTTAAAATGACAACATCCCACCATTATGAATTATTATTGCATAGTTTTAATTTCTATCTCAAACATTCATGCTCCATCACCATATTTTCATGATCATATTTTTGGGGGATATGATTATTGATTATTACCAACTCATGATATATCATAATTGTATGGTAGTCCAAAAAATTATGACTGTCATTAACTTTATTACTTTGTCATAAATCACTGGTTTGACATAAGATATCTAATATCCCTCTTTCTCTCTGGTCATGAAAGAAAACTCATTAATAGAAGCCTGGAGACATTCAGTTAGGTTGTCTTTGTCAACGAAAAAATCTGTAGCCAAACTGCAATCAAACAATAATAATCAAATTATTTAAAACATCTTGTTTTTTTATGATAAAATAAAAGATAAAATTGAAAAATTACTACATAAAGCAGCCAAAACATTAATCACAGCCTGTAACAAAACATAGCCTAAATAAAGTAGAATACCTAAATAGCTAAACAAAATACTACATATATCGGTGGCATCGGTGGGCAAGAGACAAAAATAGGGCACTGCTGGAAAGCTACTATGCAAGTAACTCTGTCAGAAGGGGTTACATGAATAGGATGAGGGACCTATGGAATCTTCGATACCCAACATCCACATTGATGGCGAAACAACTGCTAGCTCAGTGTTCCAACATTTGGAAGAAGGGACTGCTCTCACAGCTAGAGATTGACGAGAGGTGTGTGTGTGTGTGTGTGTGTGTAATATATATATATAGGCTGTTTGATGCATCTTTAGATCCACTGTACAAAAACCACAGCACACGGGGCAAAGCCTGAACGACCTTTTGTAAATCTGCATTGGGTAAAGGTTTGCGGTGACTCCAGCCAGCAATTTAAAATGTCAGCTCTGTCAAAAAAGGTAAAACCAAAGGTTTACTACAGCGGTGTGCCAACACAGATATTTCAGAAGCTGCTTTCTATTCAGTACCGTCAGCTCAGTTTTGCACAGGTGGACAATAATTTCACTGAAGTGCTTTATCACGGTGCCAGTCAGGTACAAATCATTTGGGTGGATATTTAACAAGCACTCTGTTAGACACCATCGATTACATGCCATATACTGCAAGCAAAGAAATACAAAGCATCCCTATACACTTCTCTGAGTTACTTCAGTATATCCTCTCAGTGGTCACTCCTTCTAAAGAAGGTGCACTTTTTACTTTCGTGATCACATTCCTGGAGCATGTTTTAGTCTTATGATCTGGACACAGCTTTATAAAAAGAAAGGAAGTGACGAGACCTGCTCATCTCACGTGAGAAGGAGATGATTTCTACTATTTGCACTCATAGTGTCATGTGAGACATGTCTGCCCTCACATGACACCACTTAGCATGCGTGAGACGGGAAATACTGGGACACTTTATCATACTCTACAAGATGGACAAAGTTACAATGCTGTGATTGAAAGCTGCTGAGCTGGTGAAAAGATATGTTCAACAAAAAGACTGCAGGCTTTACAAAATTCTCTCATATTTTCATCTTGATTGGGGATGAATAAGAGTAAGTTTATCGATAGAGGGCTACAACATTTATTCAAGAACAATTCTGAAGCACTTACACTTGTGGTCCGAAGGTTATATGCACTCATCATGGACATGAATGTCATGGTAATTCTGGGCTGTCAGTGATTTCTCTGAACTGTTCTTTTTCCAGGATGAAATGATTGTACAGCATAAATCTTTAATGACTTTAAAAAATATCAATTTGGTGAACAAGTTTGAATTTATTTTAGATTTTCTCTAATCCACATAGGCTCACATATACACTTATACTCACTCAAATCTTTTAATAAGTGGTGCTGAAGGTTCTACAATGTCTTTTAACTTGACCTGTTAACTTCTAATTAGTGATCACGACTGACTTCGACTGGTAGTTTCCGTTTTCTCTGCTTTTTTGACAACACTTACGGGACTAACCAACACTGTAATTTCTAGTTGAATGTAAAGAAGGTAAATTAAGTCTTTGTAGTTTTGCTGTCAATCAAAAGAGGAGAAAGCAGCAGCAGGAGCGGGAAAATCCTCATGGATAAAGAATACTTCAAAAAAAAAAAAAAGAGCAGCTGTGTAAGCTGGTTATAAGCTACAACTAAAACCACATGCTGTGCTGACAAAAAGGAAACAACAGCTGCTCTCCTGCTAGGCAGTAAACCAACGTAATAAATTTAACAAATAAACATATTGTAAATGGAGGCTCTTTATGTATTCACATAATAATGACATCTTTGGTTATTTAAAATCGCTGCTGAGATTGCATTTCTCTGCTAATAAATACTCCAGACTTTCAAAGTAGGGCTTTACTTTGAAAAGTCTTGAATGTGAATCTGGAGAAGAAGAAGAAGAAGCTGCGACTTTAATGTGCACACGTATTAATCGGCAGTATGGCAAAAGAAAAAAAGGAGCTACCCACAGTCCCGCTAAGGTTTTGACCACAAAAAGTGGTTACAAAACGACGGACTTGTGCATCAAACCACTCCGCGTTACATGATAAGAATTATACCTGATAAACATCACTATGTTGTCACTGTAATTGTGACAGAGCAACGAAAAAGTACACTAAAAAGAGCAGAGGAAACATGTTAAAAATTAAATAAAATCCTGTAACACCTGTAACACCTTTTCAGACAGAATCCAACGTTTAAACATGTTTAAAAAGGACAATATCCATTATTTTTTTTACTTTTTATGACACATATAACCTATAATTCACCTGGAAACTGGCAGCACAAGTGTATGTGTGTATTTTTAGCCTGGTACACAAACAGACTGAATGAGTCTGACCTGTAAACTCTGTACCGAGACCACAAAGCCAGTACCAGTCCTGTTCTCTATTGTGTGGACGTTGAAGAAATCCTAATTCATGCCGAGCTGATGGGAGCTGGTCAGCTGATTTGGACACACAATGCCAGTCTTGTCCCCAGCAGGGAGGAAGGCTTCTAGAAACTGCTTTCACACATGCCCCTGTTTTGTTATTTCACAGGTCGTGTCAGATCAGAGCATCACTTCCTCTCAATCCCACATGCTTCCATGTTTCAAACTGTGCTGAGTTTAGATTTCATGCAGACTCAGAGGTCTAAAAAGCATCAAAGCCTACGCTATAACTGTGGGTTACGTGCGATGCTAACACGCTAAAAACGAAAAATCCCCAAATATCTGCAGAGATTCTAGTTAATACAATCTTGTCACAAGTGAAACTTTAATTTGAACATTTACATTTTTTTAAAAAAAATTTCAATATGTAAACGAATTTTCATCTGCAATTTGCAAAAACTGATCAATTTTATATGATGAAATTAACTATTTAGATTTGTGATTATTCATAATTTGGGGTTATGTTTTTCCATGTTTGTAGCACCTTTTAAGCATTTTCATCCATCTGTCAGAATAAACTAACAGACAGGAATAAATTGCACTATAAGAATGGGTTTATGACCTCCTGTTTTCTAAGTATTAGTAAAGCATTATTAAAATAGTTTGAACTGGAACTTAACAGGGACTTATTTTATAGGCCCGGCACTTTGATATTTGATTGATCATTCTAGTAAACTCTTAAGCAACAAAACCTGTTCTTCGTCATGACATCGTGGTCAGAAACGTTCACCTGTTAACTTTGTAAAGACTCCCAACAGCAGCTCCGTTAGGGTTGCAGATCACTTCCCTTTCAGTATCTGCTTTAGAGAAGCCACAGCTTATCTGCACACTTTATGAATGACTGCAGGAAGACAACAACCGCTAACAGCTTTCACTTTTCTGTCACTGTGGAAACTTCGCTGACACGCTGAGTAAAAACTCACTTCCCACAACAAACCCACTAAGGCAGTCTGAGTCACTGCTGTTGTTATGTTGGGGAATAAAACACCGAAGAAGGTTATAAAATTAATTCTTAATGTAATTACAGATTTTCCGTCTTCTCTGCTTTTCTAAGGAGCTTGGAAAGAAAACCGTCTGGACTTCTTTAAGTTTCTTGAAGACGTTTCACCTCTCATCCGAAGAAGCTCTGAAGAAGCTTCTCCTTAGACTACCATGACCTGGATGACTGAGAACCTTCACAGGCATATCTTCTCTGCTTTCCAAACTAGACTGTGATATTGTACCCTGCACCTTGACTCGCAGGCACTTTCTGTTACCGTTCTTTTCTTTATGATTTGTCTTATTAGGGACAATAATTAATTAATAAATTTAAGAAAATGAAATAAATAATGTTAGGGAATATTATGACTGATAGCTTCATTTAATTTTCTCAGATTTTCTATAGATACCACAAAATGTCATCAACTCTCATGGCCACGGTAATCATATAGTGAAAACCTGATATAATGAAAACAGAAACATGGTAGCAAACATTTTTCTAAAAATGTACTGGTGGGGGTCATAAATGACCCTAATCAGTTACTTGTAGGTTAATGTGTCACCACCTGCAGGCTCAGATGCTTTCGCGAACACCAACATAGAAACGGAGCAGTTTTTTGTAAACCCTGTACTCCAAGTAGCGCTGTAACATAAGTTTCAGGTGTAGCTGGAAAACTACTGTGCAAACCAGCACGTTTCTGCAGAACTTTAATGTGGATAATGAGTGGCTGTTCGTAGCTCGTAGTCCAGTCGATACCAGAGTGAACTGTAAACACTCTGCACAGGTATGTGGATGCTAATATAAAAGGAAAAAAGCTTTATGCAACATTCAATTACTGAAAACGTGATGAACATTTTCAAACTCCCCTTTAATTACCATGCAAGACTAAATGAAGCCGTTGAAGTGGTTTGGGCATCTGATCAGGCCCAGGGAAGACCCAGTACACCCTATGGAGACTATATCTCTTAGCCCCCCATGACCAGGACCCAGCCAGGCAGCAGGAAATGGATGGATGGATGGCAATGCTCATGTTTAACTTGATTTCACTGTGCACTAACTATAGAAAAAAAAAATACACATTCTTTGTCAGTGTGCGTCAAATTTGTTAACTCAGAAAGGATCAAGGGGCTCAGGTGCAATTACTTTTTGTGAATGGAATGTCTACATGATACCAAGCGCTGTTTCTATTGTAATATTCTGAACTTCTTAAATCAGTATTGCAATAATAACAAGTTCAAACTAACACTGAAACTAATAAAAAGTAAACAAGAACTGCACATTTACCAAACAACAAAAGTTAAACTGAAACTCTGGAAAGTAAGTGAAACTAAAGTGAAATGGCAAATAAAATTTTAAATTACATAAAAATTAAAACTAATAAAAATGCAGCAAATTTGTTTCAAGGTACATCACCAATCCAAACCGCCTGGAGGTGTGGTTGGGGGGGGGGTGCAACAGGGGGTCAGTGCCACCCCATGTCTCCCTTTTAGCTCCGCCTCTGGCACATTGTAATTGTCAGCCCTGTTGCACAGATTTATTTTATTTTCTTATCAGCCACGGAATGACTCTCTATGGCCTGAGGGTCTTAAACGGGATGTGGGCACACCTGTTCCTCGGAACAACAGCTACTATAAGGAAGAAGAGTCCCGTGGAAGCAGGAAGTAGGAGAATGAGGGCGGGAGGAGCTCAGCACACCCCGTCTTACAATGACATCACCACCGGGGAGTTATACCAAGTCAAACAAACATATGGGGGGGAAACGCCACATGTCACGTGTCTACCTGTAGTCATAAACACACCTGGTTTCACTTTTCACAGACTCACCGTTGCGTTGGAGCAGTTTAGGAGACACAGCACCAGCAGCACAAACCACCTCCTCTTGTAAAGTTTGAAAAGCTGCCCATTGTTCAGGTCAGAGTTTGGGCCTCTGGAAACAGCATCGTAAACAGTCCGAATGTCGTTGAAGGCTTCGCCGCTATTATCCATTATTATTATTATTACTATTATGAAAAGTTAACCGGTTAAGCCAAACAGCTGCTTAGCTCCCAGAGGTCGGACAAACACCGAAGTTTAGGTTGCTGTTGGTCAAAAAGTCCCTGAACCCTGAGAAATGGTGTATGTCTACTAAAAACAACAAGATATAAATCCATCCTGCTATCTCCCGACGGACTGTAGGGACATTTCGTGTCTCACACAGACGCCGGTAACTCAGTTTGAAGCCTGGAAAAAGTCAGCAAACATCGCCTGAACATTAATCAGGGAGCTACAAAGATCTTCGACTGAGAGGATGAGCCACTCCGTCCTGAAGAAAGCGTGCAGAACTTTAAAAGGTTCTTCAAACTGAATGAGTCCTGCCTTCATAAACGATAAATGAATGAATCACTTCTAATATCTTTCCAAAACATTGATCTGTGGATTATTTTCTCAATACATTTTC
This sequence comes from Tylochromis polylepis, assembly GCA_015107715.1. Taxonomy (NCBI): domain Eukaryota; kingdom Metazoa; phylum Chordata; class Actinopteri; order Cichliformes; family Cichlidae; genus Tylochromis; species Tylochromis polylepis. Next base: position 8,207 of record VVHJ01032162.1, read on the forward strand.
CAGTCTAGAAAATTCTGAAACATTCAATTAAGCAAAATTTTGAACTACCAAAAATCGTTTAATAAAGGATAAACATAAATAAATTAGTCTATTACACTAGCCCCGTTAATGTGGGCTAGTGTAATAGACTAGACCAAGGGTATCAAACATGCAGCTCCGGGGCCTAGATCGGCCTGCCAAAGGGCCCAACCCAGCCCACCAGGTGGCTTCGCAAAGTTTCCAAATTGCAGAGAAGTCATTAATAACTCAGCTTTTATCAATGCAGTGCTACTTTTGCTGTGGGGTGTACTAGTATTCCACATCCATCCATCCATCTTCTTAATTACCTATGCAGTTTAGGGTTGCAGGAGGGCTGGAGCCTGTTCTAGATGACATAGGGCAAAAGGTGGGGTGCACCTTGGGCAGATCAGCAGTTCATCACAGGGCTAATACAGACAGACAACCATACACTCTCAAATCCCCAACAACAGACAATTAATCTGACATGCATGTATGTTTGGACTGTACGAGGAAGTTCTAGGAAACGTGTGCAGACACAGGGAAACCATGCAAACTAACACCGAAAAGCCCCAAGTGGCCAGGAGGTTTAAACCAGGAAGTTGTTTTTGCTGTGATGAAATAGTGCTAACTGCACCCTGCATCGCTATATTGATATGAAAATATATGTAAATTTAAGGTATTTCCAGATCTAAAGTTGAATTATAAGGAAGTAATGATGTTGTTTTTTAGTGTTGAGGGTTTTGAGGGCTTTTCTCCATCCTCGGTAATCCATATATTTTAGTGTACATGTGCATGCAATGGTTTTGCTGGTCCCACTTGACTAGATCAGCTTGGCAGATGAGGGCAGTCTACATGAACTACAATAAGTTTGTAGCCCCGGGGGCTAGACTATTACCTGCAGAAAGTGGCGACAGTTAAATTTGCGTCAACAAGATTAAAAAATGAGCAGGCATTAATGATTGTCCCCGTAGTAGCACATATTGCATTATAGCATAAACTAGCAAAGGTCAATTCTTCAGAGTTCAAGTGTCATTCGCATCGCACCTGCGGAATGTGTAACACTTGCTATCAAAAAGCAGCACTGACATGGAAGTTTTATTTTATTATTTTATTAATGAGCAATCAGAAATATGACTAAAATGATAGAAAAGAATAAATGCACATCTAAAATTCAGTACCCTAATTTGTTATTCAAAGTGACAAAGATTGTTTTGTTTTTTTTAGCTATTTATTCTAAAAAACTGATGTAAAAAATTAAACAACACAGTGAAAAGACCTCCACTCACTGAAAACATTTTAACATCATAGCACTGAAATGATAATGTCTTTAAGGTCTAGTCACTGTCCTGAGATACAAGTCATTGTGTTTTGTATGTTGATGAAGCAAACTAATCAAAGGTCACTTAAAATGTATGGTTGTCTCCATGGTGTGAGTCTTTGCCATCTAAGTGTCTAAATGAGGGTGTAAAGCACTTTTGTATGAAGGTAAATTTGTAACTTCGGTCTTGTTTTGCATGCACAAAATAAATGTGCTGTGCTGTAACAAGTTTATATGCCCAGGAATGTCTTTGCGTTAGCGATTCACTCGATCTGAATCACCTTTGCACTACTGGAAACTTTTTTTTTTCTTTTAGCAGGAACAGAGTGAGAGCTCTTCACTCATTTCTCCTTATTGACTGCACATGACCACAGGCTCCGCCCTCTCTTTAACCCTTTGCGACTCAGTGTGGCAGTTGTGCAGCTTTGATTCATAGGAAAATCGCGTGAAAAGAAAGTGAGAAATCAGATCAGTTCTGCTTTCGTTTATTTCACCTGGTGTAAATTACAGAGGTGTTATGTTATCCATTTACCTGAAGACCTTTGTAAGTTCAAGGACTTTTACAATTTTGATCAGCTGTTCTCATAACTAAAAAAATGCAGTTAAAAATGTTGGTAAACAATAATAATATGTGCTTAGTTATATAAATGTAAATGGGCAATTTGTATGTTTATGAGTTCTTTATAAATAATAAACATCCATTTATGATCCTATACAATTCATCATTGAAGTCTGCTGTTGTAAATCTCGGGCATTTTGACAAACAGATTTTGCTCCAGATTTCTGGTAGGTGTCAAAGAGTGCACTGCAGGGGGTCTCACTAATGAATTTAAGAACAAAAGTGCTGTGACGAAGAATGATTTTCCACAATTTGGCATCCCCCAAACTTGTTCTTATTACTGGCTTATTTCCATGGCTGGATTAGCCCTCCACAGTCCCTTTTGGCTTCCAGCTTCATAATTTCTGTGCAAGAAGAAGGCAACCCTACATCAATCAACAGTCAGAGGGGGAAAAATTAAACCCATCCACTATTTTAAAGAATTGTCCAATAAATTTTAGTGTGATGGAGGTTTATATCTTTACATGGAGGAATTAAAGCACAATTTTACAACCTCAACAGATGTTGTACTGAGAACTGATTAGACTATTTTATATAGAACCCAAAATAAATGAAGATTCAAAAGTTTACATAATCTGACCAAGAACAAAATTGGAAAAACTGATGGTTTGCTGCCCTGGAACCAGTTTTGGATGCTGGAGATCACAGGACGAGGGCCACAGCCTGATCCACATAGCAGGCCGTGCTAGGCCATATGAAGTCCTGGTGCAGTTTGCCTTAGGAGAGCCTACCAGAGACAAATTGCTCCCGACAACAAAGCTCATGTGGGCTCTCAAGTATCACAAACCCCCCTGGTGCAAAAAGATGACTATCCATGCCCCAAAAGGAGCTATGTTTCGGTGATTTGGCCGTATCCTAACAGGAGGAGGCCCCAGAGCAGAACCAGGATACCCTGGAGAGAATATGTCTCTCAGCTGGTTTAGTAATGTCCTGGTGTCCTCCCAGAAGAGCTGGAGGAAGTAGCCAGGCCACCAAAATCTTCAAATTCAACTTAATGATTTATTGGTCAAAAATGGATAAAAACCCTTAAAACGTATAAACTATGATTCTTACAAGCACAGTGTACATCTTCGATATATAGAAATACATATATAAAGATTTAAAATATCACTTGACTTCTGACCTCTCCTTAAAGGCCAACAGATTGACCTGAAGGTCAAAGTGATAATAATGATAACAATGCTACATAAAGTTATTTATCTTCCTCACTGACCTTGTTTGTATTGACAACAGAGAATACTGTATGAGGATGATAAGGAGTATGTTATGTTATTATGAATTTGCTATGTGCATTACAGTAACAGGTTATAACTGTTTAAATACATAACAGTTTGAACACACACACAATGTTCCTGAATGAGTGGAAAGTTTTAGAAAATAACCAAACTTGTGATGAAAACGTTTTTCACTTGATACTCATTACTAAACATTTTAAATGAACGCGACACGTGCTACAGCTACATAAATACAAAATAAATACAGTAAAAAGGATTTCAAGTATATTAAAATGGATTTCAGCACGTCAGATAACAAAAGCTTGGGCTTTGCACTTGTTTTTACTGCACTGCTGACTTCTTTAATTAAAATAAGATTAAAGAGAATAAAGAAAACAAAGTGAATGTATGCAAAATTCAAAACTATTCCCACTTTTATCTTAAGTGGACCGGACCACTGAAGCGCCGCTTTCTGTCACTGTAAAGACATTTAATCCCTGTGATTTCTTTTGATAAGAAAAAGAAGTGTTTCAACAGCAGGTCTTGGTTTTTCTACATGATAAATGTGTCAGTTACAGAAAAAGTTCTGGTAGCTCACTGGCCAGACTGTCCTGTGTTTATAAACCATAGTTAGGTAGTTCAAAGGAAATGTTCCTGTTTTTAAACTGAAATTTCTAAAGCAGGTAGTGTAAAACAGAAACTTTCTGTCATTTAATAGTTTATCTACTACTCTAAAGAGCTTGGTAAGAAAAACGTCTGGACTTCTTTATGTTTCCTTGAAGGCGTTTCATCTCTCAGCCCAGAAGCTTCTTCAGTTCTAAGAGCAAATGGAGGAGAGAAACCTTAGCCGATTGTGACCCACACCCGTTTTCACACCTTGGCTCGTGTGATTAGGTAGAGGATCAATAGGGGGTCCATGACCCTCTTGGGGACACTCCCATAGGGCTTAAAATCTGGGACTCTCCAACAATTGTCCAGACACTTTTCTTTCCAAACTCATTAGACTACGGTGACCTGGATGACTGAGAACCTTCACAGACATATTTATCTATTACTAAACTACTTTGATGTAGTGTGAATGGCAATGTGGGAGGTCGTTTTTAATAGTAAACGCCGTAAAACTTATGAAGATACACCTAAAAGTCCAAAATCTATGCACTCCTTCATATTTTCCAAAGCCTTCCACTGAGCCCGCCTGTAGTCTTTGACGGGCCGATTCTGGCCCCCGGTCCTTATGGACCTGGTGTTTCAGGGGGGGTCGGCTTCAAGGTCTGGGGACAAACTTGCTTGTAACTAAACTATAAAATTTATTGATTAATATAAAATAATTCAAATAAAATATTTACGGTTTATAAACCCATAATAAAGAAAATGGTGCCAACTCGATAATAACAGAATCAGCGGATCAATTTTCAGAAATTTGCCGCCCTCCTTCTACCCGGCCCCCCTCTTTTCCCCCCTACTCTACCGCCTCCGGCTTGGCCGCTCTGCGCATGCGTTCCGCCGCTTCAAGAGCACAGTTTCGGCCTGTTCCGCGACCGCTCGGTCATTTTCGCCTCTTTGTTTTACTGATAGTGGATTTAACTCGGATTCAACCTAACATCCAGCGGACCGTGCTACTCCCGAACAGGTTAGTTCGTTTACCTGCACTTCTCCTCCTCATATGTCCGTGCTCGGCGGGTGTGTGGCCGGTTTACGGTCCCGGTTTGCGCCCCCTCCTCTACATTTTTCGCTTGTCTCTTTCCGCTTGGTGCTACGGGGCACGCTATACGTGTTGTGTTATGTGCCTGTGTGTGTGTGTGTGTGTGTGTGTGTGTCTGTGTGTGTGTGTGGTGGTGGTGGTGTATGGCCGGGCCCTGCAGTTGGACACCGGGGATGGGGGGTATTTTTGAGGTATTTTTGAGTGTGCCGTAAAGGTGGCTTTAATGCTATCCGGGATGCACACGGTTAGCCGTCCCGGAGAGGAGGCTCTGACAGCAGCCTGTCTGCCTGTCTCGTCATGTTTAAATGCTGTTGTTTCTCTGAACCAAACACCAGTTTTTGCTTCCCAGTGAGCTGGAATGTTCTTGAAGGAAA
>VVHJ01032166.1:0-12875 GCA_015107715.1 Tylochromis polylepis
TGAAGGGTAGGCCGTCCCATTTCTCAGCCTCGCACTTCCGCACTTCTCGCTCTTTTAGGACGCTTCCTACGTGGAGCGCGAAGGAAGCATCCTACATAGGAAGCGTCCTAGGTTTTGGGAAAGGGCCATTGTCTGTGTTTTCATCTGTTCAACGTCGCGTTGTACCGTCAGTTTGCTGTGCTCTCTCGTCATGGCCTAGTTGGTTTTTCCCTTGCGTGTGTCTCTTAATTTTAGGTTCCTGTTCCCAGTCTAGTTTCTAGCTCCGCATTTGAGGTTTTGGTTTGTTTTTGTAACGTTTATTATTTGTAAGAACTTCCAGCAATAAAGCTACATCCAAGTTACTCCCTGTTTCTGAGTCCTGCATTTGGGTCCTCCATTCCTGCCTACCTGTCTGCCTGCCTGCCTGCACACAGCCATGACAGAAAGTAGAAGACCACTAGTCAGTGTTTTTATATAAATGGGAAGTCTAATTCAATGACCCACAGATTACTATGACAATAAAAAAAAATCATTATCATCAGTAGTGCCATGTTTCTTTTTCATTCTAGTCTTACTTAATTGAGTATATTACAATAGTTTCACTTCTGTCAGATAAAGAGTGAAAAACTTTACGTTTTGTATGAAATAAACCAAGCCTTTATATATGGAAACTTTGCAAAAAAACACATGAATGTCAGTCAGTGTCAGTGTCACATAACAGAGATATTTTAATTAATAAATTCTAGTGGTGGTGAATATCAGTAGAGCCAGAAATCAGATAAAATGCTAGATTTCATGCATGGTGGCCCCATGGTGGTTTCAAAATTCTTTTATTTAGCCTGTTTACATTTTGGTGGGGTGTGAGTGGGTTGGGGGTATAATGGAGGTATGATTTTTCAGTCAAACTCAGATGGGGAAACATGCTACTGATACACAAATCACTATATTTTCTATGACTTCAAAAATAGCTTTTTTGCATCTAAATCCCTAAAAGTAGTTGGATTTAGAAAGTGCTCAGATTCCTGGTCATCTAGTGGAGATTGTGGGGATTTTTGTTCAAACCAAACTGAGGCTTAGGGAGTATGCCGTGACTTTCTAATCAATGCAACAAGGGTCTGTCTTAATACCACTACTGGCACTGTGCTATCTCATTGGAAAAACCTCAGCTCAGTTCAACATTTTGTTGACAGATGTGCATATGCAGACCCCTCACATTTCTATAAAGTCTGTTCCACTGAAAAATATGTGTGTTTTGATGATATTTAGATGATTTACTTGCAATTCAACTCAGTGCTGAGGATGCACAACACTTCACAAAGTCAGTGAACTGCAAAATTGATGCACAAACATCTATATCTCTACTTTCAAGTGAGCAGGAGTACAATATAAGGATTACTGAAACAGGCAAATAGTAGTGTGTACAATACTGAGTTAATTTACAATAGTAAGAGATTAAAATATCACAGACTGTCCCATCAAACTATTATGAGTGGCTTTTTGAATATTACACATGGTCAGCTGCTGTGTGGTAAAGCATTTTGCATTTTCACTTTAATACACATACTGCAAGGTTATTGCAGTATAATCTTACAGTTCTATTGGTGTAATTTCACAAGTATTACTAGGTCAGCTGTTAATAATACAGATTTAGAATGAGTGTGGAAAATTAAAAGGAAATGTGGTATATAAATATCTGTTAGCTGCCTCTGCCCCAGTGTTTATGCTCTGCTCATATGAAGACAAACTATTAAAATGGGAAATTTATCAGTAAATTCAAACAGAGTCATCTTAGGGAAAAGCTACTGCTATACTGCTCTCCATGGGTTCAAACCATAAAGCATAATTGACTCACAGCTTCATTGAGGCATTCTTTTAACTAAACAGACATATTGGACTTTTGTTCTAACTTTGCAAACATTAACATGGGATGGCTTTTCCAACTTTAAAGAAAAGAGGTATGATGGGACAGAACCAGTATTGTCTGGGACCACAACTGAAATTAACTTTCAGTTGCTGTTTACTCAGTTTGCTGAGGCTTAGGCAAAAAAATACCTTGGTTAGGAAAAGGACACGGTTTCAGATAAACCTTTTAAAAATATTATTTAGTTACATATAGATTCATGGATCCATATTTCACATTTCCAAGGACCAAACCTATCTCCAACCTGTCTGCCTGTCTGTCTATATATATGTCTATCTGTCTATCTTAGTGCGGGAGATTCCTGGAACCAAGCATTTTCTGCTTTTCATGTAGAGGGATATTACAAAGTAATTTTTAACCCATAATGAGTTGTACAAAAACCAGTTAACTGGACATAATCCTTAGTTTGTCTTCATATAAGCAGAGCAAAAACACTGGGGCAGAAGCAACCTCTTGTGTTCAGACAGAAATAGCCAAGCTATAATTGTAAGTCAGGTTGTGAGCCTGTTTCTATTCCACAGCCATTGAGTCACAATAGGATAGAACAAGTGAGAATTTGCTCTCGGGCAAAGTCACAGCCAGCAGGAAGAGCCAGCTGAAAGAATCTTCATTATATGGAACAAGGAGTCATTTATGGAGCACTGTTACTCTATTCAGGGACAACTGACAAACATATTGACTTTGGCACACATGAGGTTTGAGATATGCCTGCACCTACTTTCCATTATCCCATAATTTAATTTATGTGAGGCTTCAGTTCTGTTGCAAGTTTTCAATCTGGCACCTCGAGAAATGTTGAATATTGCGGATTTGCTTATCAAGTTCAGAAAAAAAAATATTATCAATACAGTGCAATATGAATTACCCATCTTCTGAAAAGATCATATGCATTACAAATTTTATGTATTCACATATTACCACTGCTCCCTCAGTGAAATTATAAAAGAATGCCATATTTTGCACTCTTGCCTGCATTATTCAAGAATTTGCCTGAAATGATTTTGGATTAGTTGAGGTAAAAATCAACTGCTGCTGTGGGAAATCTGCAACCCAGATCTGTCTGCTTGGATTGAATGGCAGTTTTGAGGCTGTTCTGTTTTGTTTTTGTTTTTGTTGTTGTTGTTGTTGTTGTTGTTTTTTTAAATCAGGCCAAACTCAAATTCAAATAGTTTATAAATTAAAGACTGGGGCTACCTCATCATCTTCAAAATCTACTTTTTTTTAGCCAATAACAGCTGCATCTGTCAGTCCTTGATGGCAAAAAACTATCACAATATCTAACATATTTGTCTTACAATAACACAAAACAAGTTTATTAATACAATGCTAGCTTGGTGTATCACTACACAGTTAAATATCAGATTACTTAGTGACAGCATCTGACACCATCAGGAGAAATTAAATTACAGAACTAAATTAGTCCTACTAGCTGACATGTTTCTTGAGCTTTAAAAAAAATCATACCTAGCATGCAGGCATGTAAAAAATGTTATGATTCAGCATTTTCTTTGGTATCCATGGTATCAAGGACTTCATATCTATTCTGTTTATAAGACAGCACCTTGCTTTCAAAATATATTATCTTCCTCCTTGGACTTGAAGGTAGCGACTCTTTGTTAAACTTCATAGGAAAGTGTAGTTGTGCAGATGTGCAGATATAAACACACCTGGTTTTAAGTATTACCTTTAGAATGAATGGTGCTTTTATATGTGTCACCCTATATTGCTGAACTTTATTCTCCTCAGCCGAACTTCATTAAGTGTTTCTGCATAAGCCAACTAAGACTGCTGAACCTTTGTACAAGCATGAGCAACTCTGATCTTGCAAGATTATCTCCACATAAGTAATTCAGGGTGAGCATCAGTGTGCACCAATATAATTAGAATAAAATCATTCTCTCAAATCGAATCAATTAATTTACTTCCAAATATTGAAACTTTTGACCACTAAGAACAGTCACTGAGGTCAGTCTATATGTCTACTGCAGGGCTGACTTGTGTGAATGCATAAATACAAAAAGGATAGATTAAGGAGTGGTTGAATTGTATCTACTGCTACAAACTACTAATCCTAAATTGTAATGTATTTCTAAATTTATGGGACTAGGACATTACTTGAGTTTAATTTTTTTTTTTTCATTTTGAGTACCTTTTTAATTGTTCTATGTCTCACATATATTTCCTTGACTTTTCAGTTCAGTGCATTTTCAAACTTTTCAAACCATGCATTTCCAAATAGAGTGATTTTTAATTAAAATGAATAAACAAAATATAAGGTGTTCTTTTAATTCATTTGTTGTCATTTCTTTCTGTCACTAATGCATAAAATTAATTTATTTAGTATAAATGCACAAAACTAATGCTTAAAAGACCTTCATATCAAACCATGGTCCTTATATATTTTTTAATCTTTCCTTTTCTTTAGTGCAGTAATTTCCTTTTTTTATTTGCGTCTACAGTCTTTACTGGGTTATATTCTTACTCTTTAGCACATTGAATTTTTGAACTACATTAAAGATTTCATATTTCTTACACAAGCAGCATGTGTTCATGTTGCTTGTGTCAGTGAGTCATGTGGTAAATGTTGTGCATTCAGGGCTTGAAATAAATATCTTGAATTTGTTTGAATTAATTGAGGTGGTTCCTCATCTTCACCTTATGTATGTCCATATTTACAAACCTATCATTTCTGGTGATTTGGCACTAAATTATTACCTGGTGTGGTGTGACAATTACTGTGGGGTCTTTTGAGGTTAAGACTTTCAACTGAGTTCAATTTTCCCATTGCATGAAAAATGTTTCTTGTACCCAAACACACTGTGGTAGCATACTACAGAGAAAAAGGAATTATTTATCATGTGACAACATTTCCACAACCAATATATCCTTTTTTTTTTTTTTTTAGCAAACCACAAGAATGCTGCCCCTGTGATTTAAAGCTATTATACTAAACACACTATGCTGCCTTATATACAGAATAACTAGCCCTATACTTTTTTTTTTTTAATTTTAGGGATGATATACACTACATGGCCATTTCATTAGATAAACCTGTTTACCTGCTCATTAATACAAATATGTAACCAGACTATCAAATGTCAGCAGTTCAGTGCATTTAAGCAAATAGTCATGGTCAAGAGGACCTCCTGAAGTTCAAACCGAGCATCAAAATGGGGAAGAAAGGTAATTTAAATGACTTTGAACATGGCCTGATGCCAGATGGCCTGGCCTGAGTATTTCAGAAAATGCTGATCTAGTGGGATTTTCCTGCATAGCCATCTCTCGGATTTACAAAGAATGGTCCCAAAAAGACAAAATATCCAGTGAACAGCAGTTCTCTGGGCAAAAATGCCTTGCTGGTGCCAAAGGTCAGAGGAGAATGTTTAGACTGCTTTTAGTTGGTAGGAAAGCAACATGAACTCAAATAACCACTTTTTACAATCAAGATATGGAGAATAGCAACTCTGAGTACACAGCACGTCAAACTTTGAAGCAGATGAGTTCCACAGCAGCAGAAGACCACACTGGGTGCCACACCTGGCAGCTAACAAAAAACAGAGAATACAATTTGCATGGGCAAACCAAAATTGGAGAAAACTGGAAAACGGTTGCCTGGTCTAATGAGTCTTGACTTCTGCTGTAACATTCAGATAGCAGGGTCAGAATTTGATGTAAATGGCATAAAAGCATGCATCCATTCTACTTTGTATCAGCAGTTCAGGCTGAGGTTGGTGGCTCATTACCAACTGAGTATTGTTTAGCGGGTGCTAAATTTTTAGGTTACATTACTGTAGCTCTTGAACCATTGAGCGTTTTCAGTGATAGCAGGGTCATTACGGTATTCCCAGGCAGGTGCCACATCCAAATGTCGACAAATAACACAGAAAACAACACAGCAATCAGCTAAAACAAAACAATAAAAAACATGGTAAAAAGAACCCAAATGCCCGATAAAATATGTTTTCTGCAGATCTCCATCACACTCACTCACTCTCTTTTCTCTCAACAAACTTTAGGCTTTAGAGGGTTAAACACCAGAACCTAGCTGAGTTTTGCTGCTGACCATGTCCATCCCTTTGTAAACACATTGTATCCATCTTCTGTTTCCAGCCATGTCTCAAATCATCTCCAACTGGTTTCTTGAACATAACAAGGAGTTCAGTCTGCAGCTCCCAAGGCGTAACATACCGACGATTTGTCACGTCCCGAGGCGTCTCATAGTAACGCGAAAGGTAACCTTCCGCGTCCCTATGTTATGCTCCGGATTGTGGATGGAATCCAACACAATGACGATCCCGGCAGTAGCACACGCTCCAGCCGTGTATTCCAGCCCTAACCCTAACCTTAACCACAATCTTAACCGTATCTGATAGTGTTTTCCAAAGCGATTCATGATGAGAAAGTAAAATAAATTTACATGTGTAGATTGATTCCAAACGGTCCTCATGTTTCCGAATGCGTAACATACAGACGGGTTAGGTGGCTGAAAGCGTAACATGCCGACGCTTTGTCACGTTTTGGGACGAGAACGTGTTGACATAATGCTATCATGTCAATATGGACCAACATCTCTGAGGAATGTTTCCAGCACTGTTTTGCACTTTAGTAACTTTAAAAAGTATGAAACACACATATTTTATTCATTGCTGTGGGATTTCAATCAGTGGACTTGCAATATATACACATGAGGATATATTATTCATCCCTATATGAAATGCTCTAGTCAATAGTTTTTACAATAAAAACCCAAGAATTAGTGAAAAAGCTCCCCATGGTACAATTACTGGTACTGAAATGATAAGCACAGAAGACGACAGAGAGAACGAAAGCGGAGTTAACTACTAGAATGTGGTGCCAATTAGTGGTTAATTCCTAAAATAAAACAGAATCATCAAGGAGGCATTTGGCTCTTCCAAAGCTGTCACATTGCATATGCTTTAATTTTTGTTTCTATATTTATCAGAACAAGTTCTGCTTTGAAATATGGAAGTTCCTCAATTAAACCATGTTTGGAATCAGAAAATAACCCAACAATACCTCAAGAATGAATCAGGACAAATCTAATGAAGATTTCATTTGTAAAACCCAAATCTTCATTCATGTATAGTAAACCTCTATATGTGTTGCAAACCACTGTGGGTCCAGGATAATAATATATACAGGGGTCTAGGTCAACCTTTAAACTAAAGTGAGATGTTTAGCTAAACAATCAAACAGGGAAAGATATTAATTGATTTACAAAAACCTGAGGTGAAGGAGATTCATCCAGCTACTAATTGTCCTCTTCCTAAAGCTAACTTGCTAACTTTTCACAAGCCAGAACATTTATGTTTTTTTTTATAAACATCTAAAACTTGCATTTCTCAAAAGATGTTGACTGTATCCTTTTATTCTGACTATGACTAATTCAGATCAGACATTTACAAAATTAATGTAGGTTTTCCCCTTCCTATCCCTAAATTGATGGATTTTATGTATAATAAGGGTCCCAGTATAAAATGAGTTTCCCTATTAAATTTTCCATTTACCTTGCCCAGCTCTGATTCCTATTCAAGTTTAGAAAAATTGGTATACTCAAAAGAAATCAATTCGATCCATGCCCAGAGGCTGCTTTCAGGGGCTCCTAAACCTGCAGTTCTTCTTTCCCCACAAATTTATCGCCTGTCCCACAGTCCTTTGTGCAGCAGTAAAGACGAGTGTCAAATCTCAAAGTGCTGAGACCACAGGGAAAGACACATGGCACCATTTTTGGAAGGATGTGCCACATTCCACTATTCAAGTGTGAAAGTGGAAAGATTAACTAAAATAAACAGCATTCACAGACCTCATATGTGTGGTTATAGCTTATACCTAACACAAAAATATTGTTTAATAATATTTAAATAAAATTAAAACTATTTACATATCAATCTAAAAACTGTAGAATCTCTCAGAACACAAAAAAGCAAAACCACATTAGGTTATTTAAGTCCAAGTCAAATGTAAAGGCAGAAAAGTGTGATTACAAGGAATAAGGGATTCATTCATTAAAAAGACAGCAACCATCACACTGTGCTGAACACACAGTCCTTCCAGCACTATATTAATAATCATCTGCTTTTTAGTGACAAATGTAAGGAAAAACTAACAGCGTTTCTATAAAAAAATATTGGTGTCTACATGTGTATAGGACAGCTTCCTTGGCATATAAGTCTATGAAACACCATTCTTCCTAAAGATATTTCATTATTTGGTGTTTTCATAAAGTATTGGGTACTGCTCTCTAATGTCTGACCAAAATTTCCCATAGCTGTTAAACTGGGTCAAGTGACTGGTGACTATGACGGCCAAAACATATAACTGGCATAATTTTCAAACTTGTCAAACCACTCAGTGACCCCCTCGGGGGCCTGTTGAAAGTGCTATTCTGGAAGACCCCAGGTGAGCACATAAAACAAGTTTGTATTTATTCAAAAACACGCTTTTCTCCTTAGAGATAAGCAGACCCAAACAATCTAGCATGATGCCTCTCACAGCATAACAGAGCAGCTGGATCCCCTTATTGTATGTGTCACAGCTTGGAGATGAGAATGTGTAGACCCAAATGCAGATGACAGAGATGGAAGAGAATATTAACAACGACAAAAAAATGAGCCTTTATTGAGGGCTGCACAAAACTACAAACAAAAGGCAAGGAAAGACCGAGATAAACTAACAAAACTAAACTGGGAAAAGCTAAACACCAAAACACTAGATACATAGAGAAAAACACAAAAATCTGAATCACAAAACATGAAACATGAAACCTGGAAAACCTGAAACTTGGAAACACGAGGGGAGATAAGCAGACAGAGGAGAAGAGAAGACTAAATGCATGAGGATAACAAGGGGATGTGAAACAGGAGGGAAACGCAGCTGGGACTAATCAGAGACACATGACAGGGAGGAAGCAACACTGAACACACTAAACACAAGATGAGGGAGTATCAAAATAAAACAGGAAACACAGGAAACAAGCTGAGACACGGACTCGACTCTGGGAAGAACAGACATGAGAACATAACTGACTCGACGTGACACATGAAAGACAGGGGAGGCACAGTAACAAAAACCTAAGGACTAGAACCAACAAATATAACCAGAAATTAACTAATTTAAAGAATATTCAAAAACCAGGAAACACAAAAACACTGGGTCCCTAGACCCATGACCATGAGGGTATGAGTCAAGGAATTATGGTTTTCTTTCACTTTTTTCCTCTGTTCTATATTAAAACAGGTACTGAGTTCAAATTTCTGACCACAGTGTGTATTGAAATTATCCTCTAACAGCATAAACACAGCCTACGGTCAAAGTTTCACTATTATCCATCTCATCAATACGTTCTAAAAAATGTTTTAAATGTTCTACAGATGTAATCGGAAAAAAAACCATACCTTTTATGTCTTTCAAGGCCTTCTTATTCTGAGCTCACCGACTTTCTGGTGTATGAATTGAAATATTTTGGTTGAGCGTATGTCTTACAAAATATTCCGTACAAAATAAAGAGAACTATTAGAAAACCAGACAGGCATGGTTACAGATAAGTGACCTGCTTATTTCCTTTCATTTTTAGTTATTTTATTTTATTGTATTGTATTTAATTTACTACCTTCATGTTAGGGCTAAAAATGGATCAAATTGCATACTTAAATAATAAACTACAGAGCTCAGTCTTTTTAGTTGTTCTTTTTTTAACTTGCAGAGCAACTTAGCTGTCTCTAGGAAAATAAATCAAAATCAGCATCACTTCCTAAAACGAATAAATTAATATTTACAAGGAAAAGTATAACAATGATAAGTTTTGGCAAACTTGGGAAATAAATAAATAAACATTGTAAAGCCATAAAGTATTTTAGGCAGATCATTCCACAGAAAAGGAGAATTATCAAGCAAGGTGATATTGGGGTAAAAGGTAGTGCAACAAAGAGGGTTTTTTTTCATCCTTTGGTAAAATCAGTAGTTTGTCTCTAGGGAGGCGAAGCTGTTTCTCCTCTGTCGCCTCTTCTGTCATCCATGCTCAAAAGATGGGACCTTGGTGGGGAGCAGAGCGCAGCAAGTGATGAAGACATCCTTAGTGAGAGGGAGTGAAGGGAATGAGGGAGAGTGCACCACAAGGAATGAAGCTTACACTTCACAGGATACAAAGAACCACAAGGAGACACTGGGGAGGCACCGTGTTCAGTATCAGGTATACATGTCCTAGGATAAAGGTAGGAGTGCTACCCAAGAAAACAAGAAAGGGCTGCATCATGAAAGACTTCACAAGGTTATACTGAAGTGATGGTTTAAAGACTTTTGGAACCATTTGAAGATGTATACTTCTGCATTATGGTGTGGTGCTTTGAAAAAAAAAATGCTGATTTGCTGAAAGCTTCCTCTTGTCAAAAACTGTCCTCTTGTCTCAATGCAGCTGACAACTCTACAACTCTGAGCGTTGCAACCTTGACTTGACCATTATTTCATACAACTCACTTCAAGTGATGTTTCACTCTCCAAAAGAATTAGCAGAAAGTATCGTGTTATAGTGTTAATATGCAGCACAGTAGAATGATCTTTGCATGATGTCCTCCACAGCTGCTCTGCCATGGCTCAGATTGTATATCAGGAGAGGTGCATGCCGAAATGATTAATGCTTTACAGGCAGAAGAAGCTGTGCCTTATGGGGTTTAATAAACATTCCTTGATGTCACATGGAGGAAAATGGTATTTGTTTACTGCAAAATGTACTCTACACAGCTCTAGTTTTGGCTCTTTAACAGTGCTACCCTACAGTCGTGCAAGGTCTACTCAGGACATGGCTACATTCAAAATGAGAAGCAAAACTTTTGCCCGCAAGGTCTCATGCTATTAAGTTTGTACAAGGGAGATGAAAATAGATGCCCTAAAATAATGCAGTTGAAAAAACCCCCCACTTTTCTAAGTGTTTTAGCAATACTTAAAATAGGGCACATAGCACTGAAGCACAGCACAGAAATGCTTTGGCTGGATTATAATGCTATTATATTTTCCTCAATATTTTTTCCCTTTCCTAGACACTGCCTGTCTTTCTCGATGATCTGCAAACCGAACCTAGTGCACTGCACTAAACTAAAACTAAGCTAGCAGTTAATGATGGATGGAATGAGACAAAAGATTAAAAAAGTGAGTGCTTCCAAAAAGATAACTGAATCCTGGAATCCTTTCTTGTGACAATAGATAACATCATTTACTGTTAAAATTTGTAACCACATCAAGTATATGACTTTGTATTTGAGAAAATAACACTATAAAATGGGAAACTATTATCATATTTATTCATCCATGTCTTTAGCAGAGCTTAGTGTATGAGATATTATAGCACTTTCTATGATGTAAGTTTTTAGCTACTTTTTGCCCATCAGATCTCAAAGGATTCTTTACTGCTACCTCTACTTTGCTGCTTTTTAGTTTTATGCATACAAAGGCAAAAGCAAAGTAATCAGTGCACATAACTGGTTTACGTCAGCTCTTCTCACACATAAACTCCTTAAACTGTTGGGAGAAGTGTGTTGGTATATTGTACGAAGTTGCCCTTTTTAACAGCACATATCGGGAAATAACCTGCTTCAGACTTGTTTGCAATTCTGGTCACATTTAGTAAAGCTGAGGGAGTTGCCTGCATAGAGTGCAGTGCCTGCTCACTGAGTGAGAATTTACTAGACTATTACCGCACATGGATTAAAGAATGTTTAATGCTAGATCCAAATGCAACAAACATTTGAATTCTCAACGTTTATAAAAGCATAAGCTTCTAAGTGCATCTGTGAAAAGAGCTAGACGGTGTGTCATGATAGCTCGTGCAGACTATGTCAGGTCAAATATTGCATCCTAAAGTCTTTTAGTGGACAGAATATAAGCAGATGATATGACGCAACCATCAGATGCTTGTTTTTTGTTTGCTGTGTGAAATCTCTTGGTATGAAAACAGGCTTACTCATGAGGCTTCAGTCTTGGCGTGCGTTGGCCGCCCTGCTGATGAGTGCCTGGTGAATGTCAGCTGAATGAGGCTCTGAATGAGCTAGAGGGTAAAAATGGCTTGTTGTTAATGTGGCCTCAAATGAGATACAGTATGGCTCCAAATATGATTTCAAGATTATGCCGCAACCCAGTTGAAGCTAATTAGTGGCAAGATTGGAGCAAAATATTTCACTGTTCTACCAATGAAGGTTAAAAACCCTGCTTCTCTGTTAATAAACGATTTAATGTTTTAGTGGGTTTTGAAAAAAGCAAAAACGAGTAAAGGGGAAAACAGATATTTTCTGACAAAACTCAGTACAGAAGGGACCCCCCCCAAAAAAAAAAAAATCAGAGTGAAATTCCTTTACTTTGAATTAGTGATACACAGACTGTCAGTTCAATGTTGGGTAAAAGAATCATTGAGGAAGCCCATGGGTTGTTTACTTTTGCCTCATTTATCACCACAGGGTTTAGCACAAAGACAGACATTTAATAATTCAACTGAATTCATTTAATTCTTCTTTTTCCCCTACAGTGGGCTCCAAGCCAACATGTTATATTGGCTCTATAAGCTGCTCAAGTTAGAGAAGGGGAAAAAACACTCCTCAAAGGATAGTCTAATGTTTATTGTTGCGTGTTCTCATAGCATGATGTGGGTCTTTTTTTTTTTTGTCACTCAACAAAAATTTAAAAGAAGTAAATTTCAAGTATGTTTCACAGATATATTTTCAACCAGTCCTCAGATGGGTAATATCATCCTTGCAACCTATTGAGCAAAGCATTTTAACATTATAACATTGTGGTGAGCATTGTGAAATATTCAATTTAAATCAAATGTTGATCTTTTCTTACACCAAACCGAGTAGCATTGCTGCTGTTAGTCCAATAATCACACAACTGGCATAGTAACTCCAACTTTAATGGTCACCTTCTTTTGTACAACCACCGAAAAAACTGACCCTCCAAACTTCTACGCCCC
>VVHJ01032167.1:0-10673 GCA_015107715.1 Tylochromis polylepis
ATGGAACGCCATAACCAAGTGGCCGGCATAGTATACAGAAACATCTGTGCCGAGTATGGCCTGGAAGTCCCAAGGTCAAAATGGGAGACGCCCCCCAGGGTGGTCGAGAGTGACTGGGCTAAGATCCTATGGGACTTCCAGATACAGACGGACAAAATGGTGGTGGCTAACCAACCGGATATAGTGGTGGTGGACAAGCAGAAGAAGACGGCCGTAGTGATAGACACAGTGGATACCGAATGACAGCAACATCAGGAAGAAGGAACACGAGAAGCTTGAGAAATACCAAGGGCTCAGAGAAGAGCTCGAGAAGATGTGGAGGGTGAAGGTAACAGTGGTCCCAGCGGTAATCGGAGCACTAGGCACAGTGACTCCCAAGCTAGGCGAGTGGCTCCAGCAGATCCCAGGAACAACATCGGAGATCTCTGTCCAGAAGAGCGCAGTCCTAGGAACAGCTAAGATACTGCGCAGGACCCTCAAGCTCCCATATATATATATATATATATAATTTTTTAAACTGTAGAAATTATATTGTGTTTGCTTGTAAAAGACCTCTACCCCAGTAACTGTACAGAGCTCTTCCTCACTTGTCTCCATTAGAATAGCAGTGCCCTGTGTGCCATCTCTGATGACCAAGTGTGATTGTGTGTCTATCAGGATGCTATCAAGTATGGATGGTCAAAGAGGAGGATGTAGGTGATAAGCATCAGCTAGTGGATCAATAGGAGCCTGTAAAAAAAAAAAACAACAACAACAACAAAAAAACCCACACACTCTCTGTTTGCAAGAGTGTGTGTGTGTGTTTCTGTGGGTGACACAGTGGATACATGGCAGATAACAAGAAGCGATCAGGATGGCCTCACTAAGTACAGCCTTGTGTTCTCTCTCTCTCTCTCTCTCTCTTTCTCCCTCAGCCCTCAGGATCAAAATTTGATGAATTTTGTTTCATCTTGTGAAAAGAAAATGACAAAGTGCTCCTTGCCATGTGGGAACCAACCAAAAACAGACTTACAACCCCTTTTTTTAGACTGTGACCCAGTGAATGATAAGTGATTTCTGTGACCCATCTGAGAATTATCCAAACCTTTCAAGGTCACCAGAAAAGCCAGCGATGCAAACTTTCCTGCAAGTTTATTTCCTCCGCTAGTCTTTGGATGAGGGGATGCGTTTCTCGGGTCCCCGAAGGTCCTGGGTCGGAAAAGTTTAAGCAATACACAACACGGCAAACTTCACAACAAAAGATACTGCGGTATCTCGTATGCAAATTCACTGGGGCCAGAAAAAGTTTTGAAAGCGATCGCTCCTCTTTGCCAGACCTGTTTCATCTTTTATTCTAGATTTGCGAGTCATCCCCCTGTGCTTCATTTCAACAAGAAAACTTTTCATCTATTTTGCTCAAATGAACAGAGTTCCTCAGACGTAGTCTCAGGTGGAAGGAGGGCAGGCACCCCATCGCACCAGACAGGAGCTCTTCTGTTCAATAAAAGACACTTTGAACTGTGTTGGAAGCCTTTTGGTGTGTCCACCCACTCGCAGTCCTTTACTACAGGGGATATGGGGGCATGTACGGGGAAGAGGTAAAAAGAAAGAGATCGACTTCACTGTTATGAAGTGAAATGGTGATACTTAAATAAATGCATGAACTTAAGTCACACCTTGGCTTAATTACAGCTTCATCAATGAGGAATTTCCTAATTTTGCTTTCCCACAAAAACCTGAAAGCCAGCTGTATTACCCTCTTTACCTTTAATCAAACCAACTTATTACCTCTCTCTTCTCACCTCAAGGGAAACCTGCTGTCAGACACTAAAGAGGAGTTTATACTGCTGCACTGTATTAACAGCAAAGCCAGTGTAGTTTTGCTGCACAACGTGACACACCACGGCAGAATCTTACATCGATCTTGCAAGATTAAAAGACAGACTGCTCTGAACTGGTTGAATTTCAGTGCCCTCAGGTGCGATTACCATTTCAAGACTAAGAATGTGTTCATCAGAGGTTTTTTAGTGAATGATGAAGACCTCACAGTACTGTATCACCCAAATAAAGCACTTTGCTCTGCTTGTGGTTCTTAGGATATTTAAAAGTAGAATGGGAGGCAGAGCCTTCAGCTTTCAGACCCCTCTTCTGGGGAACCAGCTCCCAGTTTGGATTCAGGAGACACACACCCTCTCCACTTTTAAGATTAGGCTTAAAACTTTCTTTTTTGATAAAGATTATAGTTAGGGCTGGACCAGGTGACCCATAGTTATGCTGCAATAGGCCTCGGCTACTGAGGGCTTCCCATGATGCACTCTGTTTCTTCTTCACTCACCTCTTTTCATTCACTATGTGTTTACAAAGCATTCTGGATTTAATCCTTAGTTACTATTAATCTCTGGCTCTCTTCCACAGACCCTTCACCCTAAACCAGTCAGAGCAGATGGCTGCCCCTCCCTGAGGCTGGTTCTGCCAGAGGTTTCTTCCTGTTAAATGGGAGCTTTTCCTTTCCACTGTTGCCAAGTGCTTGCTCAAAGGGGGTCATCAGATTGTTGGGGTTTTATCTGTATTATTGTACAATATGAAGTGCCTTGAGGTGACAATTGTTGTGATTTGGTGGTATATAAATAAAATTGAGTTGAATGATATTCAAGTTTCTTTGAACTATGTTTGGTCCACTTCGGCAGATCTGTCAAAGGTGAAATCAATATAACCACAGGTTACCTGCTGGAAATTGGACTGCTTCTACATTAAAACATGTGGCTCCCCTTGATTAAAAGAATCATTTTTTTTGCTCATTGCTAAAAAGCTACGTCGGTTAGCATAGAATAACGGGACTGAAGAGTAGTGAAACCCCTGTTAATTGCTCTCTTTCTACTCCTCATTGCACCATTCAACAGTCTGATGGCCATTAAATTTACCCACTGAGACTGGGCACTGTCAAAATTCTTTCAAAACCAATTTCGCACATGTGATTACTCGGGTGCTTTCAAAACAATAGTGGAGTGAGGTTCATTAAGCCTTTGGCATGAAGGAGTAGTGAGGTCAGATGAGAAAAAAACAACACAGGAAAGCAGTTCAGTTCGGTTTGGACTGCAAAATAAATGAGTGCTGCAAAGTGTTTATCTACTTCTCCCGCTAGGTATCTCTGTGGATTTGTCAGGCTTAGTTCATTAAACAAAAATACAAAATTTAACTCGAGAAAAACCATGAGCAGACGTCAGACGTGTGCCTAACTAGCTCTGAATCCTCCGTGACTTAATCAGTGACATCTCAGCATTTCCCGTTTAAGCTTTGAAGATGAACGTAAGCAAACACTGTAAAATTCTGACACAATCAAGGCATTTTAAGCAGCCCAGCTTCAAGCAAAGATTAAAGTAGGCCAGAGAGATAAATGACATAGAATTATTGAGTAGATACTAAGGAGACACAAGCCACGGGTGGTGTCACAACCCTAACGTATCCTTTCATCTCCTGAATGGTTAAGCATCTCTCACGTCGTCCTGCTCCCACTCCACTGTGTTTCTCGTCCCTTCATCGAATGCTAATGCTGCTCCTTCAGCATTGTCCTTCATTTGTATCTTCTTCGTTTTCCTTCCCTGCGCATATCTTTAACCTTCCACTTCCCCTGTCCGTCTTGTTTCTTTTACCCCTCCTTTTGCAACCCGACTGAAAACAGCCCAAAATCCTTATCCAAAAGCTTGGTGACAGTTTCACCTTGAGCAATATGGACAAATGCGATTTCCAATCTGTCATTTTCAGGCATATCAAGACAGTTAAAACAAGCAAATAACATAACAACCTGATTAAAAGTGAATCTCATTCTGACTTCTGACCTCTTCTTCTACATCAGTCCATATTTTGAGGATTTCTCTTTTGTTCATATTCTGTTTAGTTCACTTATGCTTGAGGGACATCCTCACACAGCTTTCAGAGGCATGAACAGAAGCAGTGTATTCCATTTATATGCAATAACTAGTATGTACTGTGAAAAGGCTAATGGAATCAAGCACTAAGGAGGGTAAATTCATAATTTCAGGAGTAGTTTTTGTTTGCATTTTTTCTCTGTTTTTTGTCAAGTATGCACCTAATTTCTTAAATGTGGTGCTTGGTTGGATTAGAAAGCATCCTCCTTTCTAACAACTAGGCCATAGCCACACTCCCCCACTTATGTTTTATTGTGGATGCTCCACCTTTCGCTTCTCATCTCATCTGTCTCTCTCCATTAAACACGCCACCAATCAGAGAGGCATCTGGAGATGCATCTTTAAGCTTTAATACACTTTGAATAATTAACACATGTGTACGTGTACACACACATGCACGCAGACAATCACACACACACACAGAGTCGTGTCTATCAGTGGCAGGCAGCTCCCCTCAGCCAGAGAGAGACCCAGAGGGAGTAGGGAAGCTTACTCCGTGCCAGCTTCAGAACCTCCGAGCTGGGCAGCTCAGAGCTGTGAACCAGCCTGAGTTTGAGCAAGCAGAAACAAAGGAAAGACAGCTGTAACCGTGACACCCTTAGCTGCGAGACAAAGAGAGATGAGTGTCTGCATCCTGCTAATTGACTTGTTGAGGGAATGAGGGAGTGGGTGAACAAAACAAAAGAGCTTAGAGATCAAAGAGGGATACTAGTATGGAGATGGGAATATATGCACAGAACGGCTGGCTTATGTCTGTATGCACTATATGAACCACCCATACATCCCTATCGTTGTGCTTTCTGCAGCAACGTGGAAACTTGACAGAAACATACAACCGTCTGACCAACTCACTCATCATGTTGATGCATCTGCTCATTACCAGTATGAAGGCTAATGCTGATCCACATATCTATAAACTTTTCCTACATCTGGAGCCTAAAACACCTCGCTAATGATTATCATCGAGGCTAAAAAAACACTGGTGCACTCCCCTGGGAGACGGCAAAGCATTGTAGACCTACTGTGTTTCACTAAGCTAAAGGAGGTCAGGCTTCCAGGAAGAGCAGAAGATGTGGGAGATAAGGGATGAAAGAAAGAAAGAAAAAAAGACATATGAACAGTCCGAGGTTCTGAGTTCCAGTTTCACATTGTGAAAAGGTCAGTGCCTCCATGCTTAACTAAACTGTTACAGAGTGACTGATGCAGAACATGACATCACTCAGGTAGCATCTTAATGAATACATTGGGCTTAAAATAAAATTGACTAGAAGCTACACTTTGATTTAAAAAAGAAAGAAAAGAAAATGTTCATTCTCTGTTTCACATTTACAGTAGCAGGTGGAACAGAGATGTCCTGGTTGCTCAAACTTCCTCTGGCTCCTCCTGGGGGAATCCCCAGACACTCCCAGGTCAGCTGGAAGACAGAATCCCTCCAGCATCTTGTGCCCAGCTGGCTGTGCCTGGCAGAGCTGTAAAGGGAGGCAACCAGGGAGCGTCCTTTGCAAGTGCCTGAACTACTTAGATTGTTTTGTTTCAGTGTGGAGGAAGCAGCGGGTCTACTTTGAGTTCTTCTTCTCTTTCCAATCTTCTCACCATATCTTGGAGAGTAAGCCTGTCCACCCTGCAGAGAAAACATCTCCAACCCACTTATATTAGGGTCATCTTTCATTCTGAGTTTATTACCATAGGTACGGACAGGATCATTGTCCCAGTGATAATTGAAGAGTTCTGACTTATGACCAAACATAAATAATCAGATAATGGTAAATATAAATAAAACAAGATAATGGTAAACAGCCTCGTTCTTACATAGCGCTTTTATATTCTACTTGAGCACTCAAAGCACCTTTTACAGCATGTCTCATTCACTCATTCATACAAGCACTTTTCTCTGTGTCTAAGAGCTTTTTATCTAACATTCGTACTCACACTCCGACAGATACATCAGGAGCAACTCTGGGTTCGGTATCTTGCCTAAGGAAAGTTTGGCATACAGCCTGCATGCCAAAACTAAACCACAGGCACCTTCAAAGAGAGAGAGGACAAAAAAAACACTGCATGGTAATAAAGGTAAGGGGCTGTAGTTGTGGACGGGTGTTCAAGGTACTGGTGAGATGATAAAGGAAGGCAAGTGTAAAGATCCCCTGTAAAGTGGTTTATTTACTAAATGGATCAGGCATAAGATTACGACCACCTGCCTAATATTGTCTTGGTCCCCCTTTTGCTGCCAAAACAGCCCTGACCTATCGAGGCATGGACTTCATTAGACCTCTGAAGGTGTGCTGTGGTATCTGCACCAAGATGTTAGCAACAGATCCTTTAAGTCCTGGAAGTTGCGAGGTGGTGCCTTTATGGATCCAACTTGTTTACCCAGCACATCCAACAGATGCTCAACTAGAGTGCGATCTGGGGAATTTGGAGACCCAGTCAACACCTCAAACTTGCTGTTATGCTCCTCAAACCATTCCTGAACCAGTTTTGCTTTGTGGCACATTATCCTGCTGAAAGAGCCCTGCAGCCATCAGGGAATACCGTTTCCATGCAAGGGTGTACATGGTCTGCAACAATGCTTATGTCGGTGGTATGTTATAAATTAACATCCACGTGGATGGCAGGACCCAACGTTTCCCAGCAAAACATTACAGAAAGCACCACACTGCCTTTGCCAGCTTGCCTTCTTCCCATAACATATCCTGGTGCCACCTTCTTCCATTGCTCTGTGGTCCAGTGTTGATGTTCATGTGCTCATTATTGGTGCTTTCGGAACTGCTGGCAGGGGTCAGCACAGGCACTCTGACTGCTCTACAGCTATCCAGCCTCATACCCAAAAACTGTGCTGCCCTGTGTATTCTGACACTTCTGACACTCTGTCAGGACAAGCATAACTTTATCATCAATATGAGCTACAGCATCTTGTCTGCTGGATCCGACCCATGACCCTGTCGCTGGTTCCCCACTGTTCCTTTCTTGGATCAATTTTGATAGATGACCACTGCAGACCAGGAACAGCTCACAAGAGCTGCAGCAGTTTTGGACATGCTCTGACCCAGTCGTCTAGCCATCACAATTTAGCTCTTGTCCAACTTGCTCAAATCCTTACGCTTGCCCATTTTTCCTGCTTCAAACACATCTACTTTGAGGACAAAATGTTCACTTTCTTCCTAATATATCCCACCCACGAACAGGTGCCATGATGAAGAGATAATCAGTCTTATTCACTTTGCCTGTCAGTGGTAAGAATGTTATGCTGATTGGCATATATTGTACAATATATTATAAAAACCTTCCAACCTACATGATAAGGCTGCACATGGCCACAGTACTTGCAAATTCGACTACAGCCTGATTAGACATTTAAAAAATGCCTTTATTGACTTTGGTGCCAAGTTCAATACGAGTTTACTCATTTGTTACCACAGTGGTGCGTGCGCTGCACACATTTCTGACGAATCCAACAACACAAAGGCAATAAAAAGGTATCATCAATAACCAGCACCTAGGGTCACGACTAAGGATGAAACTGTTGTTGCATGGAGCATTTTACACACACACAAGAGAAAGATAAGTCTCTTCCTGTCAAAGCTCCCATCAGGGGATGTTATTTGGCAGTTATTTTCTGTCTCTGCTGTCAGTCATGTACTGCATTAATTCATTTGTGGGACATGAAGTATCCTGAGTGAAAAGCAACCACATGCAAAATGAATGAATGGCTTAATTAACAGGCAGGCGAATTGCAATCAATAAATGAATAAGAAGGCAAGCGTGTAGACTGGAAAATAAATGCAAACAAACCTGTTTTTCTATTACTTTTTTTTTCCCTGTTCATTTTTTATTATTGTCTTATTTTTCCTGTTTTCTTGAACTGAAATGAAGTCCTTTCAACCCAAACCCCGGGGCCCAGCGTCAAGCCAGTCAGCTCAACTGGCCCAATGCTGGGATTCATCGGAGCAGAGCAAATTTGTTTGTCTCTGTGTTTGTTTGTACTGGTGTTTGTTTCTCTCATTGTTTGTGTTTATATGCATTTCTGTTGATGGCCTTCTCAAGTGTTTCTCCAACTCTGGCAATTTTCTGCCTGGTCGCCCCTAATGTGCCTCTCTGTTTATCTGCTGTCACAACACAGCTGATTTATATATATTTACAAATCCAGGAAGTGACAGCAGAGAATTATACTTACTTTAAAGGGCGGAAATTATACATTAGTGGTTATCTGTTGTGAATGTGAATTTGTATGTGTGTGTGTGTGTGTGTGTGTGTGATTTACCTATGCCGCAACTTCACATAACACATGCTATGGCTTTTATCAGATATGAAGTCAAGTCAGCCTCAAGAAATATGACAAATGCCTTTGGGAAGATAACCAGTGTAGTGTGAATTCAATCACTTTGGCAACTGACTGCTAATGACACAGGGGGAAACTTTTCCAGGCAGCGGTGATGGGCAATATTGCTTTTAGCAGGGGCTACGAACTGGCAAATTGGAACAAAATCGTGGCTAGAAGAGATAAACGCTTGACGACTGAAAAAAAAGCCGCTGTTGGCCCAAATGAGCCTATGCATTACTTCAAATTGTTACCCATCCATGAGAGAGGGAGAGGAAACATAAGGATACATGGTAACAAATTGATTTAAATATATAGAATTTTTTATAGTAATGTATCCATCTTTCTGAGCACAGCTTGATACTGTAAATACTGACCGTTTTCTAAACTTTTACAATCTATTTAGCTATTTTTTCTCTCTCTAGTCATGGTACTAAAACATACATGTATGACACATTTAAACTTTGATTGTCACGGATGTGACTAATAATGGCTAGTTCCCTCACGACCAGTCAAAACTAATAGTTGCCCAATGATTGCAATGAATTTTTTCCACATTAGGTAACCTAATGTAGCTAATGTGAATATCTGTGTATGTAGACGGCAATAGATTGCAAAAACATTGGTGGCGTTTACCCACGATCACAGGTTAAATGTAATTGCCAACTTGACCCCAATTCAGTTGCAGACTGACAGCAGACTGGCTCTGTCCTCAGTCCTCCAAGCAACCCTTTAAAAAGCAACAAGATCACAAGTTCATCGCTCATGATGGGCGCATGGTTTTCACCAGTGTTTTCACTTGTGTGACAGTAGCATAAGTGGAGTGACTGACATGAAAACATAAAATTTGGATAAATGTGTGAACACATGCTGTTATATTTTACAGTAAAAAAAATCAAGTGAATGAAGAATACAATAGAAACATTAAAATAAAAGCATAAAGAAACTCTTAGAGCTGACAGTACTACACTATCCTAAACATCTACAGTAAGAAACTGCTCTTGTAGAATACAGCAGGCATACCGTAAAATAACGGTTAAAAGCTGGCAAATTTAGCTGCTACCCATTAACAGGAATATTTCCTTACAGTGGACACCAAAACACATGCATCCCTCACAATAAAAACAACAAAGATGTAACCATACTCTATGAGCTGTTAATGACAACAAAAATCCATGTAAGGATGTGGCACTGGCACAAATGTGTGTGCATGTGTCTATCAAAATTCAACAAACCCCTCCTGACATTCAAAGGTGCTTGGTAACCATGGTGATGCCTGCACCAAATTAAAAAACAGGGGGAAAAAAAAGGGTATATCAAAAGAAAAAAAATAGGAAGACAAGAAGAAAATAAAAGATGAATTGGTGTAGCTCTCTGAAGCAGATAAGGTTGGATGTCAGCCTGGTATTTACAGGAGGGCGTAACTTGTGATGGCAGGGTGTGTGGAGTCAAGTGTTATCCTCCCT
The DNA here is from genome assembly GCA_015107715.1 of Tylochromis polylepis. NCBI lineage: Eukaryota > Metazoa > Chordata > Actinopteri > Cichliformes > Cichlidae > Tylochromis > Tylochromis polylepis. Next base: position 9,690 of record VVHJ01032167.1, read on the forward strand.
GCACCCACACCCCCGTCTTCCTTTCCACTCACACCAAATGTCTGAAACTGCAGCACAGTTCATACACTTAACTCTTTAAACCCTAACCCGTAAAACCCGTAATTGTAATACATGCATACCTCACTGTCTTAAGTTAAAGACACACCAATACACACAGGGACAAATTCACACAAGACATGTTCCTTTAAAGATACGTAAGCAGACACATACCTTATATGAATGTACATTATACTCATCCACACCCAGCTGAATGTTTTTGTTTTGAAGTTATATCCTTTCAACAACTAAGGCTTTATGAGAGGATGGAGTGAGTGAATGAGTGAGTAATGAAGAGAGGAGTGAGAGATCAAATAAAAGGCTGAGCGTGCTTGCTTCCAGCACACAGTTACTCAGTTACTTGGAGTAAAGAAACGAGCAAAGAAAGAAGTAAAAAAAGAGGGAGAATGTTACAAAAAGGAATGAGAGGAAAAGAGCGTGGGGGGGAGGGATGCACATCAAAACTCTTTGCCTGAAATAGAGGCAAAGTTAGAGCGAAGGTGTCTGGGTGTTAAGTGCAACTTTCTGAAGGCACTAAAGTTTCTTTTTTTGTGTATTTGTGTTTGTCAGAGTGAATTTGTGCATTTGCAAGTGAGCCCGGTTAGAATTACAGGAGCTTGACAGAGACACGGGGACTGCGAAAGTGAGTCGGCTCATGGATAGATGAGGGTTTTCATGCAAATATAACATTTGGGACGTTAGCGTGCCATTTGCATACCCATTCACCCCAACTTGTTTATAAGTGAATAAATCCAGTGCTGCTTAGAGTACAACAGCTGCTGCTGGGCTACTCTCAGCAGCACTCATTCATATACTCATATACACACACTCAGATGGCATACAAGCCACAGCTGCACCCTTGGCATTACTATGCCACCATACTTCCTTGTGTGTGTGTGTGTGTGTGTGTGTGTGTGTGTGAGTGTGTGTGTGTGTGTGTGTGCGCGC
>VVHJ01032168.1:33147-48679 GCA_015107715.1 Tylochromis polylepis
GGGGTAAGGGGGGGGGGGGGGGGGGGGGGGGCGACATGGGCGAGGGGGAGGAAACGAGGTGTGGAGAACACAGAGAGTCTGTCTCTCTAATGACTGACTGACATCAGACGAGCTCATAGATCATGGAGATTATTAATACCACTGTTAAACACCCCATTCAAGGACCACTACTATCCGCACTCAACCGAAATCCACACACCCACATTCTCAGATCCCCCATCATATCTCATTCCCAGGACACATCTTCATATGAGCTGTCATTCATGCTTGGTGAATCAGCATCAATTTCATTTGAGTCATTTAAAAAATGCCGGGTGTTCATTACAGCGTGTGGTTTAGGGGTAGAATCAGATTTACAATTACAACTCTCATTGGCAGTGTTGGCTATTATTCACGCAGTCGTTTCCTTATGATTTGCCTCCTGCAATATTTCTAATGATGGTAATTCCAGGTTTGATCTGATTATTGTGCATACAGTGAGGTGAGAGATTCTCTTTACTCACCAGTAATGACCAGGGAAATGTGGCCTTTATGTGGGAGTGGGGGCCTATCTAGGGGAAGGGAGATTGAAAGATAGGCAGAGAGGGGTTGTGTTTGTGTGTGTGTATCAATGACCTGTCCGTTTAACTGCTGGGGTTCTGGGGAGATGGCAGTGGGAGCCAGGCGTCCCTAGGGAGCAGGGTCTGGGGAAATCACACTCTCACTTTCACCAAACAACAAGGAGGCTGCATGGCAGCTGGCAACAGCCAATAAGCACACTCCCACTCTCCATATTCTAGTTTATATGCAAAGAGATTGGTAAACATATTGGATCTTCTATGTATGGACTATGTAAAAAATCATACGTGGCTCCTATGTCATAAACAGCCACTGGTTCTGTTTTTCAAATACACCGGAGAAGGGAACCCAAATGAATCCAGAGCTTCATCCATTATTGTTAATATTTATTGTTAGCTTTATTTGGCAGTTGAGTGGCTTTTTAAAGCATCCCTTGCTTTCTGAATTGGGAGGTTATGCTTGCAGAAACGAGCCAATAACAAAAGGAGTTTGTAGTCAGAGCAGGGGTGTAAAAGCTTACTTTGGAGTTCTACTGCTCCATTAGCTGATCCCAGGTCTCCCTGTGAGCTCTGCTAGTGCCAGCTCATTGATTCCTTAACTAATCACTCTAATTAAAATGCCTTTTATTCATTCAGTGGTTTACATGCCAGCCTACTGCTTGCATTTAAAGATCAATTGCCACTCAGATATACAGAAATTTCTGTCAACAATTTCAGTTTCTGCTTGTCTGTCTGGTTTTTTTTTCTTTTTTTGGTAAAGCTCTGCATTTGTACAGATTTTTTTGTTTGTGTGTACCCTTTTCCCCTAAAAGTGGCAATTCACTTTTTAATTAAGTGAGATGACGCTGGTTCGAGCAAGTAGCAGGCCAGCACAACATGCGGCGTGAATGTTGCTACTGGCTGGCTTTTCCTAAAAATAATTTATCACCTGAGGAAGTTAGTTTCCTGTTTATGCTGCATTGTTCTCTTTGTCTATGAGTAATTCAGGCAGAAAGAACATACAACCTCATTATTTGAAGAAATTAGAATGGTATAGTCATTAAATAATTAAATTATACTGCCAAAGAATTATACATTGTCTCAAGCTGTCTTGTTTTGATGGATGTCTGTTTATGACTCGTTCCGCTTAGAAATTCCTACAACATTTCTTTCCTGATAATATATCAATTTATCAGCAGAGATTTTTATGTTAATTTCCTCCCCCTCCCCCCAAAACAAAGTATCTCACTCTCAAACGATCTCGAACTAATTAAGCAAGCGTTAATTAAAAATTCGAGAGAGAGAGAGAGAATAAACGTGGTAGGATTGTTATGGAAACGTTGAAGTTAATCAAGCTTTCAAATTATTGATAACATCCTTAGTACAGTGATCGATCGGGAAGACATTAAGTGGCAAAATAAAGCAGCAGCATTCAGATGTGATGGGTGTCCTTGCGTGCGCGCGCAAAGCAATGTGCAAAAACAATTAGGCCCATAATACATAATATTAGTCCGCGTGTCAAAGAGGATATCTTCTGTGTCATTCTAAACTTGCCTGCGTGCCCGTGCGCGTGCGAGACCGCGCGTCGTGCACACGCACGCGGGTGACGGAGTGCGGGGCGGAGGCATCTCTTCATCACGCGAACGCCATTAATCAAATTCGTACGTTCAAATCGCGCCGTGAACTCCGCCAGACTGAAATATTGACGTCTGCTGATATGAATATTTCCCTGTTTGCGCCTGTTTTAAAAGCGGCGCGCTTCCCCGCGTGTTTACATGTTTCACCCCCTGCCTGCATGTCTGTTTACGCCGGTGTCAAAGCCTCTGTGGCATGTACTTACAAGGCGCTTCATCATCCCACCAGCGATAGGAGCAATTCACCCATAAAGTGGGTCTTTCGCCCATAAATAATATTCAAGTCCCTCTATTGTTAAGTGAAAAGTTGACTGGTGTTTGATTTTTTTTTTCTTATTTTTTTTCTTCTTCTTCTTTTCCGCGGCGACCTCGGGTTAGGACTCATACATCACGGGATGACAGCTATAGAAAGGCCCTAAATTAGCAACTAAATCGAATATTGATCAGCTATGTGCGGCCCTGCGAGTCGCGCCTCCTTGCCGTTTTTTTTCCAGAGAGAAAGAGAGAGGGAGTTGGGGGAGAGGAGGAGGAGGAGGAGGAGGGGGCGAAAACGAGAGATAGAGGGGAGACGGAGAGGAGGGGGGGGGAGGGGGTGAAAGGTGCTTCTCTCCTCTCTTTCTTCTGTTTGAGTTAAAGTGTTTGTGTGCATTTTATTGTCCATCGCTTTGCACTGAGAGCAAAAGCATCTGTCCTGAAATTGTTATTATTTACTTATTATTCATACATTCCTACGTCTGTTTTTTTTGGTTTTGTTTTATAAACTGCGAGTCTACAGTGACACTAATCTTCATATCTTAAAGCAGACTCAGGATCTTTACTTGTTCATCTATCAAGCAGCTCCATATCTGCCTCGTTTCCCAAGCAAGCCAAATATAGCTTCTTATTGTTATATAAAGTTCAAATAAAGTCCCTCATTACCCGCTCGCCTATTGGCTCCTGTTTATGGATCATTGACTGCGTTGCATCGACTCCCCCCCTCATCCCCGCTGCTGGGATGTGTGGGAGGTCGGCGGCGCGCACTTGCGCTTACAGCGGGGACGCGTTTGATGAAATGATCAAGCGGGCTCTTTTGTCTCTCCTGGGAAGCTTGTGTGTCCGGGGCGGCAATGAGCCAAGCACAAGGCTGGGGGGAGTGGGTGGTCAAGGTTGCGCCGGGTCAGTGAGATTAGCCCCAGCGTGCTGTGTAACAAAGGGCCTGATCGTCAGGTACCTCGAAGTTCGGATCAAAGTACTGGGTGTAAAACAAGGCTGCCATAAGACAGGGATGAGCTGTGGATTACAGCGGGCTAATTGGAGAGGGTACTTTCACGTTGTTGGTGCTCTTATATGAATCAGGGTTCCTTAACTGTTGATGTTTCTTTGCCTTTTGCAAAGATTTTGAAGATTTTGAATGGTCGCTCTCGTGTATATAGTTCGCAGTAGCCTCTGTCCGTAAATGACACAACTTCAGTACTGTGATTACCTCACTAAGGTCATCACTTATCGGTGTTTTTCGCTTCGCTGTCCACGGTGCTGAATTTGCCGAACCCACTGTGAACATAAAGTTTGCTGTCCGAGGTGCTGAAACCACGCACGCAAACGCCCCCTTCTGTTCCTCTTTTTTGAGTTTGACGCAGATCAAGAATGCCAGTTTATCTTGCCAGTTTTTTTTTTTTTTTAACAAAAAAGGTTAGACTACAACAACCAATAAATACCCGTCCGTAACCAAGTAACCGGAAACCACATCTCACCCTGAAGAGGTCACGTCATTTAACTCCAAGCTTCTCAAGCTTTGTCATATCAGCGACCCATGAAACAAGACATGCTTCCTGCTGAAATCTGTCATGCTGCAGTTTATAACAGCGGGGATGCAGTGGTGAAATAAAAAGTGGTAAACTTAATCTGACAGAGTGGCTTCCCATTCCCACTCTAGAACATAATATACCTACCTCTGTATGGGGCTGTTTGCGATATGCCAGAATGAAAAAAAATGACTGATAGACTTGATTAATGAGTGACCTTAACCTTGACTTATAGAAACAAAATGAGTGGTGTCTTTTGATTGAGACTTTTGGTTTTTATCTTCTGCCAGGTTTCTGTTTCTACTGTTGCATTTTTAAAAAAAATTCTTCTCCGTTTCCCATCTCACAATGTTTTCGATCACTGCATCAAAATAAAGGAAAGTTTTAAAATCTGGCAGTATCCTGCAGCTGCGGATGTGCCAACACAGCAACGACACCACTGATAAACTGAACGATAACTTTAGGCCCTCCATTTACAGGCTCACTGACAGACTTCTTGCTCTTTTGGCCCCATGGCAATGACTCTTGAGGTTACTCTCTAGCTTTATCATCAAGGGTGCACTTGTTTTAAGTGATGATTGCTCAAAAGGGTGGTGAACTGGTGGCAGGATAGCTCAACTGTTGGCGTTGACATGTAGATGTGTGTGTGTGTGTGTGTGCGCGTGGGGGGGGATTTTGTGTTTTCCCAGATTTTATGAGTTGGTAAAATGCTTTGTAGGTGCTTCCACTACAGCTCTGCATATCGCTGTTTGTAGTCTAAACAACAATGGTGTTCTATTAGGTTAGATGATAAGGTAAAGTGAGTAAGATAACAGTGAACTGAATCTGCTTTAAGAGCTCACTGCGTGGCAACATAATCACATTGAACTATTATTAAGTATCCTAATGGAGCGGGAAGATGGAGAGCTACAGAGAGAGAGAGACACGAGAAGTTAAGTTTGTCTGAGAGACAACATGCGCCCTCCCTCCTTCACGCACCTCGCGGGCTAGTCGCAGCTCCTCTGAAGTCTGCTCGAGGACATTCCGGGAACCATCTGTTTCCGGCAGAGCGCCGGGCGCGAGGCATACAGGAAGCGAGGCTCACAAATTTGCAAGGAAAGGGTGGTTGTCTGCCAATGCACTTGTTGAGAAATACCCCTCCCCTTGAATTCTTATCAGTCTTGTTATAAACCTAACAGGAGCAATGAAGTGCTGCAGAACAGAGCATCAGCCTAATAACTCTGCAGGAGGAAGAGGGTGAAAGCACAGTGCAGTGTATTATATTAGCAGTGAGTAGAAGACTATGTACAGTTGTGAGCAACTAACCTGTTAATGGCAGTTTGGCCTGGTCCACGCAAACACAGAACAGGTGTTAGGGCAAATCCTAGTCAGCTAACATTATTACACATGGACAAAAATACACTTCTTTCATTAGAAGTCCCCTCATTTGCAACATCCACTCCAGTAATGCTAGAAACATATGATCCATGTTTCTGCTCTGTGAATCTGCTTATAATTTTAAATTAAACAAATGAATTAAAGTGAACACACGGAGAGTACTGTCAGCAGAAAGATGACTGATAACATGTTTGTTTCTGCATACAGTACTCAAGCCTTTGTGTCCTCATCTCCTTTGTATTCTGTTGGTGGATTTGGGACTGATCCAGGAAGATTTGCTTGTTCTCTCTTTAGGAGGGCAAGTTTTTTCTGCTCGGGTTTATGGTGCCCTGCAGAAGTGTCACCTGAGACCAAAGTAACCTACAGACACTTTAACAGTGAGTGGAAAGTGTTAACAGGATTGTAGCCTGAGGTCAAAGCGCACTGTGCCTATTTTTTTGATATGCTGTAAATGGATTTCATTGTTTTATTTGCTGATTTTTTTTATTAAATAATTACACATACAAAATTCACACAGTACTCTTGTTTTAAACTGTACAGATTTGTTTTAGCAGAATTAGAAAAAAAACCCATGAAAATTAGACTTCTCTTTAAACCTATAAATGACAAGGTTTAGATAAACAGTGCAAACTTATAATGAAACAGACTTTAAATACACACAACCTGTAAATAACTTAATCACAATTACAAATGCTGCAACAATCATTGCAGGTACAATGCCAATTAGCAGATATCCTCAGCCAAAAACAGGTCTGGCAATTAGCGCTTTGATCTGTGAGTTTTCAAAGAAACACAAGGCCGCTAACAGATAAGTTGGGCTATCTGTGAAAAAAAAGGGGGGGAAAGCATTTCAGTCAGCTAAACTGCAAAATGATTTAACTGCTTCAGAAAAGACTAATCTGGACAAATAGCATCAAATGCTTACTTAATCAACAAATGGATATGATGAATATATTTATATAGACCTTGCAAACACTGCAGATGGTCATGTATCCTAAAGTAGCATATCTTTTCAATGCTAAATCTTGAGTAGTAAATTGGTGGTTGTTTTTCTCACCTCTACATTTGTTCACAAGTGTAATGTATGTTCTTTGTTTTGTTTTTTTCTTGGCCAGATTGCAGAGGCTCAGAGAAGAATGTTATCACATTTGGAGAGTGATATTGATTAATGAGAACCTTGTTGTCACACACAGAGGATACGGGAGACTGATCACTAAAGATCAAAACAAAGAAGAGAGCCAGGTAAGAGCAAATAACCAGGAACAATAAGTACAACTGACAATGGTAGACACGGTGTTGTTAGCAGAACATGACTGGAGAGACAAAGAAAAAGAGGAAAGAGACACTAACAAAAAAAAAGAAAGAAAAGAAAATCTCAGAAAGTGAATCCGAGTAGCACCTGGAGGAGAAGGATAGAAGTCGTATAAAGAGAGGAAAAGAGGTAGGAAAGGATGAATGAGGGATAATTGCATTAGAAAGAAGAGAGGGCCAAAAGGAAGGAAATGATTAGAGGAGAAGGGACTGATATCCGATAGAAAGAAGGAGCATGGAGGAGAGAATGGGCGGGAGAGGAGGGCTCACTTACCGCCCGCCGTTCGATACATACTGACACTCTCTCTGTGTGTCAATACACACTGTGTGTGTGTGCTGGTATAGGTCTGTTAATCCTAGTCTAGCATCCTATCTCATCACTGTCCCATCCACACTCTCCAAGAACCTTCATGTCAGCTTTGCTTGATCCCTGCTCTTCAGTTCCTACTCGAACTTCCACATTGCCACCTTAAATTTAAAAAAATGACCCGCCAAAACAAAATTTTCATCATTTTTCACCTCCTGTTCAAATCTTTTTGGCAATAAAATTAGCCAAATCACAACATTTTACTTGAGTCTGAACCATCATTAAATATTGTCTTGTTTGGTCCTGACACCTTCTTTCAACTATGAACTTACATTTCATTATTTTGCCATCTATACTTCATGTTGCTCTTCCTTCCTCTGTCTGCCATCTTCCCATTTGTTTCTTTTTTCTTTCACCTTGTATGTCTTTTGCTTCAGCTGTATTATCTCAGTGCATATCTTGTGCCTCTCTATCTATGAACCTTCTTCCCCTCCTATCCCCTCAGCTCTCTCCCTCCTTTCTGAGCTCTCTCTTTCCAGGCGGCCTACCTTTTGTCATTGACCCCCTGCCCTGGGTGTCTGAGCATTGACTGGCTCTCTCCGTGTCACTGGAGCTCCCTGTCAATACTTACCAGGTTTGGCCACCCTCTGCGCTGTGGTCAGAGAGTCGGGGAGAGAGGGAGATACACGAGATGCTCCACAGCACCGGGAGATAAAATAAAAATGAATGTGAGGGAGAGTAAAACAAAGAGCGATGGTGAAGAAAATGACAGAGTGAGGCTGTGTGTGAAACAGCTGGTCAGCAAACTTATAAGGCTGTTACACTTTGGTGGCAAACCGTAACTCTACATCTTCTTACCCTGCCGCAGATTATGTCTGGCACATAAAAAACATAATGAAGAAATATGACATCGACCATTTTTAAAATAATTAAAACTGCAATTAACTTAGCCAGTTTATGGGCAGACAGCTGCATTTAGTCAATATTTATTTTAAAATTACTGTTACAAGTCAAACGACTGTTTTATTGCTTATTAATGATTGGTTAAATGATTGGACTCATATTGGCTAGTCTGTATTTTTGCTCACTCAAACTACAATTAGGTTAGATTCACTTAGTCGCTGAATGCAAATAATCTTTTTTTCCCCCCGCATAATTCTTCATCTTCGTTATATTTGAAAATACCTTAAATATGATATATTTTTTGTGATGCAGTGTCGTGCAAATAAATCAGTACTGGTAAATTGGCTACAGATGCCAAATGTCATTTAATCTTCAAGTATATCTGGAGAACATAAACATATATATTTTGGTTAAGCTAAAAATCTTGGAGTGATACAGTCTAAAATCCAAGTGTGCAAGATCAGTCAGAAAAAAATAAATAAAAACTATAAAATATTTGTCAGTGTTTGGAGATTCTGTTGTTATTGGTGGACAAACCAAAGTAAAACACACCCACACCAAAGAAACCAATACTGAGAATAAGTGAAAGCCAAAGATAGTGATGGCTGGTAATATGTATTTATGGTTCACATTGATTCGATACACATTCATGTTGTATGCTGAGGTAAGCAATGATATGTATCCGGTATGAGGTATCCCAAATCATGGTGTACGGTTGTCATTGTAAATTCATGAGGTATCATTTATAAACTATGTGGGCGTCACTCCCTGTTTTACAGTCTACTCCATCTGCAACACGCTCGGCCTCCCATTCCCTCTTCCCCTCTTTCCTCTTTACTCTTTTCATTTCCTCTAATCTCTCACTCCCCCTTGCTCTACCTCCATGTCACTTTGATTTCCCTATCCACTGGCCTGTGGCGTGTGTGTGTGTGAGTGAGTGAGTCAGACAGAGAGGAAGGAAAGTGTGTGCATGTGTATTGTGTGTTAAGAGAGCAAGACTTAATTGTGTAAAGCAGTTTCACAATTGTAAGTGAATCAGTGGATGTGTCCTTTAGCACATCAGTAGACGTGGCATTGGAATTACATGGAAAGTCTTGTGTAATCCATGTACCCCAGAAACACACACGCTCACGTTTTTATTTTGCTTGCAGATGTCCCAAAGCATTTTCTGCTTTGTTTAAAAAGAGTTGATATGGATATCAGCGAGAGAGCTTTTCATGAATACATATGTATATGTCGCCATATATATATGATTGTGCATGTCTGCGAGTCCATCTGTGCATATGCGATTGTGTCATGCATATCTTTGTGTTTACGGACGCACGCGTGTAAATGTAGGAGTAAATCTGTGTGTTTTCGTACTTGTGTGCATGCGTGTGTGTGTGCGCACAGATGCCCTCGCGTCTGGGCTCAAGCCTGGATGGGCCTGTGTATATGAGAGTAGACAGTGTGTGCGAGGAGAGCAGGGGAGTGAGAAGGACGTAGCGGCAGTTGGGGGGGGGAGAGGCAGGCCAGGCCGAGGGGCCCCCCTCTCGTAGACAGTTTGACTGATGACATGCATTAAACAGTTAATCTGTCTGATTGAATGTTTGCTTCCTCCAAATTGAAACATTAAACAACAAGGCGAGAGAGAGAGGGAGGGGAGAGCCCGAAGAGGAGAGAGGGATATGGCTTCATCTATTGCCCAAATCATGCAAAGCATGAGACTGGAATATATAATACTGTCCTGTGAGCTAGAGAGGGGGGTGGATCCAAGGGGAGGAGAGAGATTGGAAGGGACAGAGCAAGGAGTGTGAATGAGGGAAAGAGAAAACAAGTGAGGGAGAGAGATGAGAATGGAAAGATTCAGGGTAGGTGGAGGGGATCGGGGGGGAGATGGGTGAGATGCAGAGGATGCAGCAGAATAGGCCCATAGAGAGGAGGAGGCTCTATAGAACAAAAGTTTTATTTATCTTACAGCCCAATGAAAAGGTAGGTTCTTTAACACTTTCTTTAACATTTAATCTCTTAACACTCTCTTAACACTTTAACAATTAAGACAATTTTGTCTCTTTAGAAACTTCTTTAGTAAAAACAAACTTTTGGGCAGTTCGAAATCATTTATTTGTCCAAAATGCCTTGTTGTCTGGCTTTAGGTTCCAGACAGGAAGTCATGAAGCAGTTGTCACCTGGTTTTACTTCCTGGGTTCACGACCCCATCAAACAACATCATGTGATCATCGATTATATCCATCTTTGGGTAATTTCATCAGTGTTTCTGATACTGACAGGATTTGTCTTTAGTGAGAGAAATGTACAGTAAAGTATAAAATTGCTCTAAAGTAGACCAATTATTGTCATGCTTTTTTTTCATAAGTCATTTTACAGACCAAAGATACTCTGTTTTTATTTTTTATAGCACAGGAGATGATTTCATGGGCAGAAGAATAGAAGAACACTAAAAGACAGACATATAAACGAGACATTAGCTTTGAACAGAGCTGTTGCCACAGAAATGCTGCTACTAGATGGGGAGAAATTGGGTGACCCCTAGCTGGTAATGTGATATGTCATTTAGCCTTAGCCTGACCCTGTCCCCTCCCAGGGTTCACCATCATCACCATGTTCCAAATGGGCTTCCCTTCCCTTTGTCTCAAGTGCATATTCTCCTCAGTCAAAATGACCCTCATTTTCTCAAACAGTTGATTTTGATCCAGCTCTAAGACTGTGGTATAATTGCACAAACACACACCTTGTGTCTTGATGAGCACATGAGCTTAAAGCCACTTTACCACCCAACAGCCAGCAGCCAGAGAGAAGGGGGGAAAAAAACAACAGGGAAAGATGAAAACATTAATGGATAGGTTGCAGGATGGACGGATAAATTGATAGATCTTTTAGAGAAGGTCAAACTTCTGTGCCCACACGCGGGACCATCATGAAGAGAAGAGAAATTGATTGCCGCTCACAAAGGCACTAAAATGACTAGAGAAATTATTTTCTGGGCAATGAACATTCTAGGAGGTATGGGGGGGGAGTGCAAACCTTTCTCAAAGGGTACAAAATGGCTCAAGCAAGCTGCTGTCAAGTGCAGTTGTTGGTGAGAAAGCCCAATGAGTGTATCTTCAGGTAGCTCCCCAACAAGCTCAGGTTGTTAGGGCATGTATGTGTGTAAGTGTGTGTATGTACAGTACATATACACACCAGGTGGTGTGATGTCTAAAAAGACTGTGTGGGGTCTTGTATTAATAAATACCTCATCCAAACTGCAGCAGAGCCTCAGCATTAAATGGCATACATCTTTTGTAACTTCCATTATCATGTGACAACTGAATTGTCAGCCCATTCTGAAATTTTACAGATCCATTTTTGACAACATAAGTCCACTGACACTGCTGCGGTTTAGGTTTATTTAAGGCTTGAGTTTAAATTTGTGGAAACAGTTTAAAGTCTTCTTTTCAAAGAAAGACAGGGCAAACATACCTGTTAATGAAGTGCTAATAGACTGCAAATGTGGGAGAAATCTCGCTGCTGAAATATTTGTTTTGGCTGAACTATAGGGTATATAGTTTGATAAATACCAAGGAGCGTGAATTTTCCATATAATCTATCTTTTAGCTCTTTGAGTGCACAGGTAGAGTAGAAGAGCGCTGTATAAGAACTAGTCCACTTACCATTTACTTTCAGACATCAAACAGTGATGCTGCACTTGCTATTCTTTAAAAAATACAACAATCTCAACAGCTTCTTGCTGTGACTGCTACATGGTTTTAATTTGGCCTCTTTTTATTCATCATAAGAAGTATTTCCAACATGTCCACATGTGTGCAATTTTATCCCCATCTGAACATATTTTGGCCCTTTGTTTGACAATCTTTTAGCTGTGGTCGTCTTGGAAAAGTTATGAATGCCTTTATCATCGCCTGCTTCTATCGCCAAGTATTTTCTTTCTTTTCACTGGACTTGCACTAGGAAGGGAACTCTGGTGAGAATGATCACAATGGCAAATAGGTCTTTCTCTATACATATGTCTTTACTAACAAAGGCCCAGAGTGGCATCACTAGTATTGCTCATCTAATTTAGCTATCAGTGTTGTATTAAACACCTCCATCGTGAATGCGAAATGATAAACAAACTGCTCCCATGAGACTTCAGATTAATTCTTTTTCGTCACATTACAAGAGTCACACTCCTTGAGCGCTCCCCCATTAAACCCCACACCTAAAATTACAACATAATGAATTAATCTCATTCTTGTTTATGTTGTGGGTTTGATGAGGGATGATGAGTGATCCCTTGACACATGAAGTCTTCTTTCTACCAACTTATTGCCGCACTTGGTAAATATATTAATTCCTTCATACATAAACAAATCTTTGACCTCCACATCTAAACCTCATCACAAAAATGAGTGATCCTCCTGTCTGCTGACAGTCCCCACTTTCTGATGACAGTGGGGCCCCTTCCTCCTCCGAGCTTGCCTAATGACACTCAGATTGATAGAGACCTCCACCAGCAGCCCAATAAATGGCCCAGCTTCAGGACCAGAAGAATGGAGTACAGTGGCGGATATGTAGATTGGGGGGGAGCGCAGACAGAGATGGATCAGGGGGGCTTATGTGTGGATAAACAGAGTGAGTTTGATTGCTAGCACAGAGAGGGGCCATTACGGCGAATCCGCACGCTAATCATAATGAATCACTTACTTATTAAGCGTTAATTATGGCATGCAAATACATCCCATGCAGGCGAGCGAGCAGGGGAGGCAGACGATGGTGCTTGCCACTGTTCTGGGGGGTACAGGAGGAGGCGAAGAGGCCACATTAATTTATTCTTATTTATTAATTTCCCTAATTAAAACAACAAGGCTGTGGAATAGAAGTGTTTTCTTTGGGTGAAACAAATGAAGGCCCTGGAAAAGCGATATGAAACCAGGCGTGGCATGGTGTAAACATTAAATCATGTGAAGTGATGGTGCTTGTTCAGCTGTTCATTATTAGAATAGCTTTATCCAATTGGGCTGCCCCCTCTTACCCTTTTTCTTTGTTATTATACCACACGGCAGCCCCTCCTCAGTCATAAGGAGCGCACACACACTTCCAAACACTTGTACTCTGGTGATGTGGATGGCAGATTTCATCATCATTATTCAGTAAATGGTTTACTTGCCACAGGCAGTATCACAATAAGCCACAGTTCCTCTTTGAACGCATCCTGCACAAATGCCATAAAATCAGACAAACACCCCATCTTCCCCCTTTGATTGTCAGATGTTTATACCTCCTCTGAACAACTGCAGAGGCCTTTACTGAATCTAAACTGCTTCTCCCATTTTCTCAAATTCATCTATCTCATCGTTCTCCTCCCTCCTTATCCACAGCACCTTCTCTCAATTTCCTGATCTCTCTCTTTTGGTCCCGGAGTGGCCCACCTGAGCGGGCGGAGCGCGATAATGGCGTTAATGCCCAGTAATACGGGCCAGATATTATAATCTCAACACTGTCACATTGCGTTAGCTGCGGGAGACTGACGTGTCAATGCCACGGCGAGCAGGTGACGCGTGGGGCTCAGGAAGCGTGGCCCGGTAATCGTCCAATACAGACACATTTATTTTAGAGTTGAATATTTCGCCACGCTGCTTTTGCAGGAGCGCAGCAGGTATTTGTGGTATTTGTACTCGTGTCAGTCGGTCCAGGGAGGAGGCACAGCACCTTCTGGTGTAAACTTTTTAGCTGCTCTCAAATAGGTTTCTGTTTTCTTGAGCTGGTTAAAATTCAAATCTCTGTGATCTCTGCAGTACATAGGTGGTGCTGTGAATACGGATTACTATAATAAGTACAGGATTTATATAAAACAGTGTTTGTATTTTACAGGTCTGAAACTGGCTTTTTGAATCAAGAAATGCAGCAGCCTGGTTATCATTTTTGATTTTTCATGTTGATAATAATCTAAAGCCCAACTTTAGGTTCTGTAATGTAAAATATTGCTGAAAACGTATTTTGAATTGAAAAATTCACAAATCCTGAATTCTATTTATTATATTATCACACACATATTGATAGTGTTATTTACAGATACAAATATCATACATAATGCAGAAAAATTACCCGTGGTGAGATTTTTAATAAACGGTCTTATCCCATTTTTTGTCCACTTAGTTTCTCTGACATCATTGTTTACAACATTCTCAGTGTGCAGCACATGTAGCAGTGTAGCATTACAGCTGAACAGACTGTGACACAGAGCAAAGTGTTGTCGCCACAGGAATTTAGTAAGTTAATACACAATGACACTCTCAGGGTTTTTTTTCTCCTTAACCACCTAAAGATTTAAAAGTACTATCAACTCCTGAAAATATCAGTTGGTGCTCTGGTAAATAAGATAACACATGACAGGTTGCATTTCATACTTTAATAGTGATTGTTGAGGGTGTTTGAGAAATCATGTTTGTTGGTAAATCTTGCAAAGTGGGACACTTTATTAGGTGCTAATGCTAGTACCGAGTTGGACCCCCTTTTGCTTCCAGAACGGCCTTAAATCTTTGTGGAATACATTCAGCAAGGTGCTGAAAACATTCCTCAGAGGTTTTGGTATATACTCCCCTACTGACATGATTATTGTTAATAATCTGACTCGCTTCCACTGCTTTTGTCCTGTCTCTCTCCCCTCATCCCCAATCAGTTGCAATAGATGGCTCCCCCTCCCTGAGCCTGGTTCTACCAGAGGTTTCTTCCTGTTAAAAAGGAGTTTTTCCTTCTCCCTGTCACCAATTGCTTGCTCATAGGGGATTATCTGATTGTTGGGGTTTCTTTCTATTATTGTCAGGTTTTACCTTACAATATATAGCACCTTGATGCCCCTTCACCCAAAGGTGCTCTGTTGGATTGGCTTGATGACTGTGGAGGGCATTTAAGTACATTATCATGTTCAGTAAACCAGTTTGGGATGATTTGATGATTTGTGCTTTCTGACATGGTGGGTTATCTTGCTGGAAGTATAGCCATCAGAATATGGGATGGACAGGTATACTCAGGTAGGCTGCGGAGTTTAAATAATTCTCACTGGGTGCTAAGGGGCTTGAAGTGCACTAAGAACCATTACACCATAGGAGCCATTGATACAAGGCAGGAGGATCTGTGCTTTCATGCTGTTTACGTCAAATTCTGTTGCAGCAGGAATCGAGATTCATCAGATCAGGTAATGTTTTTCCAATCTTCTGTTGTTCAGTATGGTGAGCCTGAGCAGATTGTAGCCTCAGTTTTCCACCCCATCTGACACCAACAACCACACTACGTTTAAAGTCACTGTAATTACCTTTCTTCCCCATTCTGATGCTCGGCTTGCACTTCAGCAGGTATCTACATGCCTAAATGCACTGAGTTTCTGCCATGTGATTGGCTGATTACATATGTGTGTTAATGAGCAGTTGAATAGGTGTACCTAACAAAGTGGGTGGTGAGTATATTACAAAACACATCATATGTTGCATTTCATAACTTGCTGTAATGCTAGATATACAGACTGCTTACTGTGTAAATCAGGTACATGGTGTAATGTTATACACTATATTTTAATAAAGCAATTTGATTCCCACACCACACACACACACACACACACACACACACACACACATATATATATATATATATATATATATATATTTTTTTTTTTTTTTTTTTTTTTTTATTTATTTCCTTTTTTTA
>VVHJ01032169.1:0-22700 GCA_015107715.1 Tylochromis polylepis
AAGCTGACCCTTCTCACCCTGGACACAGTCTTTTTGACCTGCTCCCCTCAGGCAGGAGGCTCCGGTCCATTCGGACCAGAACCTCTCGCCATAAGAACAGTTTCTTCCCCTCTGCTGTTGGACTCATGAACAATAATCACAAGACTGTTCCCACCACCTGCTCTGACTCAAACACGTGACCCCGTATTGTTCTCTGAACTGATCATCACCTGCACTCATGTATATTTCAGTCTCCACAGCACTTCTTATTTATATTCTTATTTATATTTTTATTTATTATATTTTTATTTATTTTTATATTTGTATTTTTTTGAGTGTCCCCTGATCGCATGTCTCGCACGAAGTACCGCAGCAATTTCCTAATGTTGTAAATCTGCTCAACATTTGGCAATAAAAACCCTTCTGATTCTGATTCTCCTGATTAATGTCCATGTGATCAGCACACCTCTCCACAATATAAACAGCAGTTCGTATCAGTGTTGGGATTAGTGTAATCACATTACATTTTTTAGTAACACAGAAATGGGTTTTCATACAATTTTCATAATTACATTACAGTTACAATTATGTCAGTATTTGCGTTACAAAGGTTCTTCAGTTATCTGCACACTGGATGGTTTAAAAAAAAAAGTTATTTTCTTCCTGTTTACTCACGCTACATTCAGCTTATATCGGTTCGTGTAGGAGGAGGAAAATGGTGGAACAGTCTTCAGCTTTACTTTATTTTTGTGCCACAAAAGGACAAGAACCCATCTGAAATCTGCAACCAGAACAGAAAAAACTGCATTATACTTTTGCCAGAACTTCAGCTCTTTGCAAGCATCTGGAAAGATAGCATGCTAATACAAAGCTAGCCAAGCATTCAGAGTGATGTTAACACTGAGTGCATGCCAACTGCAGCCCAACAGACAGAGCTTTGAACAGGTAACAAAGGCTGTCTTTAGGCTGGTTTTCATCTTTGCTCTGTTGGCACTGTGGTTATAGCTAAATACTTTTTAAAAATTCTGTGTGTGTTCTCATTAGGATAAGGAATTGTGTTGGTGTGTGGGACTGTAGCCTGTAGGTTTATATTGTTTACTGGTTTTAATTATATGTAATTATAAGACAGTACATTTTAGGCCATTTTATGGAGAAACGTGAACGTGATGTAAAGAGTAGCGTAGCAAATTACTTTCTCTTTCGTAATGTACTGCATTACTTTTAAGTAACAAGCAATTTGTAACGTTGTAATACAATACTTTTTAAAATAATGACCACAACACTGGTTGTCATTGATGAAACACTGCAGCAGAAGTGGCTGGACTATGACAAGACAGTAAAATACATACTTTGATGAAACTTATTACACAATATGACAGAGCTCCTTATGATATTTTCTCTCTCTCTCTCATTGCTGAGACAGTGGGGTACTGATTACGGTTTAGTCTGTCAAATCATTCCCAGCTGGTTTCTCTCATTAAGAGCCGAACTCTGACATTAGCAGCGATTACAATGTCTATGGGTTAGTCGGTGACTGAAGTCTTTATGTGAGAGAATTCGCTGGATTACAGGCCACAAAATTAGCTGTTTGGTATGCAGACAGACAGACTGTATTCCAATTGAGGCGTCACACTCTGATCCTCAGCCTCTAATCCGTGTTGTTCATGGCCACAACTGTGCAGGAATGTGCTTCCCATTGCAACCAAGTGATTAGGGTTTTTGAAACATCTCAGAATTGTATTCTGTGTCACGGTGAGGCACGCTCTCCATTTTAATCACACTCTGATTCAGTATATTTATACTTGAGAAAGTCTGGTATTTTACCCATACTTTGACACTTATACCACAGATGTGACTGTTTGTCTGTAGGCAACAGGTCACTTTAAGCAAATGTTCCACATACTGGGATTGAGATGTGTGGAGTGGTGAGAGAAGGACCCAAGTGCAAGCACTGACTTTACTGCGAGTGAGCTTTATTTACAGTAGGTGAGATAGAAACAGAAGTGGAGAAAGGCAGGGACAAAATACTAAGAAAAACCTAAACTGGGAAAAACTAACAAAACAAACCTGAAACCATGAAATGCGGAGGGAACAACAGCAGGCAGGATGCAGATAAAACACGGGGGATGACACGCAGACGGACCAGCAACAAACGGAGGAAAACACAGGGCTTAAATACACAGGCAGTAATGAGGGCGTGAGAAACAGGAAGGAAACACAGGTCAGGTCCTTCGAAGCATGCTGCCCCTGAATTTGGACACAGCCAGAGTCAAGGGGAAGCAAAACTAGATACGCTGCACACAGGACAAGGACTATCAAAATAAAACAGAAAACACAGGACAAGTGCAGACAATGCAAACTTTGCAACGGGACACAGCTGACAGGGAAGACAGATGACTAAACATAGATACAGAACAAAACCTAAGAACCAGGAATCGCAAAGACACAGACTAGACACTGACTGAGGAGACACAGGGAACATGGAACATGGAGCACAGGAGGAGCACAGAACAGAAACCAGGAGACCAGAACCTAAATAGCAATGAAATCAAAGACTATATAATAATCCAAAATACAAAACACCGGGTCACCAATCCAGGACTGTGACAGGTTATGTTATTAAATATTTTTATGTAATGAATATCAAAACAGTTCAAAAATATTTTGTAAATATTTTAAATATTGTAAACAATATTTACAAGTGTGATGCTGGGATGTTTCAAATATATTTTGCTTGATGGATGCAACTATAGTAAATTCTCTGCATGTTTAGCACAGCTGGGCTGTAGGCCGAGTATTGATGATATTACTTCCATGTATATACCCACCCAACTCATTAATTGTCCTGTTAAAGCAGGCCAATGAATGTGAGCGCTTTACTCAGAGCTTTTTATTATTCTGTTTCTCTGTTGTGATATAGAGGTGGATAAAAGTCTGTCATTGTTGACCTACATTACTTTATGTTCATTGCCCTGTGTAAGTTAGGTAACATAAAATAACATAACACCTAATACTCTTAATCAAAGCAAAATTAGCAAAAGTAATGAAACAAAAAGACACTACAAATCAAAATATATATTTCAGCTAAATTAAAGTGAAAAACCTGCATGACAGACATGCATGGAAGACACCAATGTTCAATTTGCTCTTTATGACTAACGTTATGGACGGACAAGACACTGCTGTATGTTAGTGACAGTAGTAGCAGTAACTGTGTATCCACTGCACCGGGTATTGATCAGGAATCTGTCCCTACATGAAGCCAGACAGCTCGCTTAGATGCACCTCAAAACTGCATGCATGAGAAAGTGAGTAAGACAGACAGGCACTAATGACTGTTTGACAGCCACTCAATTTTATAGTGTTGTACTAAATGTGAATGAGTGTCTAAAATAGAGTCCTGTCTGTGCTGCTGCTACTGTTTGTTCACCAAGAGAAGCATTTAGTGTTGTGCAATGCATCGCCACAATTTTCAAGTAGAAGACAATTAAACTTAATTTCTTGGCTTAGAAATTTGGGTGTCCACCTGTTAGTGGATGTGACAGGAAGTATTTAAAGAACTAATTAAACTTATGTCGGGTCAGTCACATTCACATTATACCAGAGTCAGATCAGATCCAGCTGTTAAGAAGTCAAACAACAGGGAGAAGTCAACCAAGAGTGTCATCATGTATTTGCTCTGCTGCTTTATTTATCAAACTAACGTGTCCGTCTATAGTGCCACTACCTAAAATACATCCCCATAGCTTAGTTTCTAGTGGCCACAGCTGATAGTGTTACACATTATCATTGCTTTGTTGGGGCTTTTAAATCTCATTGCAAAAAATCAGAAATAGTATATTTAATGCACATCATCTGCATGTTGTTGGCTGATAGCACATTACAGGAACAGCTTGGAGTTAGAACAATGCCAAAGGTTTGTCCTGCTTTATTTAGGGGAGTAGAGAAACTAGGACAGGTGCTCGTCAGGGCTGATGGAAAACTGAGCCAGTGTAGAGTTCAGTTTGCGTCAGTGTTGTAACTGGGAGTTATGTTCACTCAAAAGGCTGCAACTCACGTCCTCACACAAGGATTGGTAGACAGAAAATAATTAAATAAGAATGCTGAAGTGCAAATCTGAGATAGTTAAATGCTATATTTAGACTCTTAATATTTGTTTTGAAGTAGTATCTCACTGATTTAGTGGTACACTAAAGTTGAGAAATGGTTCAAAGTCATAGCACAGAAAAAGCTCCAAAATCCTTCATCCTGCATTTCATATAATGTGATCAGTGGGATATTTTCTTTAAACTCTCTCTGCCTAGCAGACCAGAAGAAAAACCTCTACATTTACATCTACATTTGGACCTCCTTTACTTCCACTTTCTAATGATGTGAATATCAGGCTAGCAGAGAGTATGCTGGTTGTATGAACTGCTCTTTGCCACACTTCAAATGTTTACTTATTTTCCATAATCACAAAATTTCCCTGTCCTCATTTCAGTTTCTCAGTGCATTAGTTGTAGAAAGTGAAAATTAAAATAACCCTTTTTGTTAGATGTTTTGGTGAGTTTTATAATAATAATCCTCCCACTGTCTGTTTAAGTTTTCATTTAATATGTTTTATGTATCTTTGCCACTTAACCACTTAATCAACAATCAATACTGCATTTACTACATTAAGTTTCTCTCGAGTTAGGGAAAGTTGCAATTCTGCATGTTTTTTCATCTTGCAAATATAAAATGTATTCCATTATCATCATGGTGCTGTTGCCAGAATCATTTTTTTGTGTAATATTTGTATGAAATAGGTAAAAATCAAAATTAAAACAGTTATCAGATTTTCTCCATTCTCTCACTCAGACTTTTTTTCCCCCAACTCTGCTGTTGCTGATGTGTGGCATTGATATGTAAAAGATGTAAAAGAAAAAGTACAAAAAAAAAAAAGTACAATGGCAGTTTTCTGTATCAGAAGTTTTTTATTATTCTTATTATTATGGTATTTTGCAGACATTTCAAGATAAAGAACTAAAGCAAATTCTGCTGTTTCCTGACTGTGGTGAATGCACAGACCAGATAAAACTTCAACAAAGTGCAAATGCATATTTGTAAAACATAAGTTTTCACCCCAATTAATATTTTTGCAAGTCTTTTAACACACTGACACTGAAACATACACATTGTAGTTACTCATTGTGCATCGTGACATTAGGATTTTATTTTAAGTGTTGTCCAAAGTGTGAATCTATTGACCGGCATCAAACAGCTTCTTTCTGCCCTCCATACCAGACATGGCCTCCACATTCTTACGCCAATCAGTCACCTCCTCTTTCTGTTCACAGGAAGAAAATAATTCTAAGTGAAATTCTTTTCCTAAAATAACCCTGAAATCATTTGAGTAATACTATCAACTTGCTGTAAGTCAAATTTAACCATAATTTCAGATTTAACACTTTAAGCCAAGGGGTCAAGTAACCTGAAATGATCTTAATACACTAACTGTGGCACTTACCTTCTCCTCCTCTTTCTTCACTGTCTTCAGGTTTGCCTTAAAGTCCACAGACTCCTTGACCTTGGCTCCCAGCAGAGCACCCAACATGGCTTCAGCTGAGATCTTCACCCTCTTTAGAGCAGGCCGCTTCATCTTACCCTTTAACTCAAAGATCTTTTGAGAAAGATTTTCAATCTGCAGGAAACAGTTAAAATTATAAGAATGAACTATGCAGTTGTGCAGAACCTGTTTCTAAATAATAATAACATTTGAGATATAATGAACAAAAGTCAAGTAAAAAATGTAATGTTAAAAAAGCCATTTCTGAAGGTCATAAAGAATGAAATACTTTGAAATACAAACCTCCTTATTGTTTTTGGTCACTTTCACTTCAGTGTCATACCGTTCTTCATCTACCACATCAATCTTTTGGTGCAGTTCTTTGCACAGAGCCTACATAAACAGAATAATATCAAACCATTAAACAGAAAAGCATGAGCAAAGAAGGTTCCTGCTCATTTCAGTGTCATAAATTACCAAAAATAAGACTGAGAAAACAGCACACCTATCGTCTAATGCACCTACTACCCATGAAAATGGTGTATATGCATGGCATCTGTACACACTAGAGAGTTACTTATGTGTGGGGCATTTCCACTGTGTTATTTGAGTGATGCTTCTGCAGTGACCTGCACATACCTGAAGGTCCTGCAGAGACAAACCAGACAGCTGAAGTGGAGGGACTCTCTCCCTCAAAGTCGTCTCTCTCTTCAGCTTCTTTTGCTCCTTTTCCTCCTCCAACATCACAGTTGCCGTTTTCAGCAGCTTGGTCTAAGTTGTAGAAAATGTAAGAATGGTGCAAGTAATGACTCAAATAGCTGACAATATGGACTTCTGAATGAACAGTTTTCTGGTTTTGCTATCCATATTTTATCTGTTTTAGTAAAAACAAAGAAGAAAATACCTTAAGGGCCAGTCTGCGGGATGCAGAGATCTTTGATTTTCTCTACAAATAAAAAGTAGACAAAAATAAATTTTGCAAATAATAATGTTAAACAAATGTTTAACTTCTTTGGGGAAGTTAAGAACTCAGAAGAACTTACAGATCTATGGTGGACATAATGGTGTGGAAAAGGAAAAGAAACACCATAAGAGTTTGTTTCAACATGTTAAAAATATATATATATTTTTAAATGCCTTTGGAAATCTACATAGCTAACAAAAATATCACTTACGCTTCAGCCATGGTTGACTTTTGTCTGTAAAACAATTGATACTGAAGTCAGAAAATCTGTTTTTCGTAAAAGGGTTGTAAGAGTAACATTATTAGCAGCGTATGAATGCATGATCACAGTATTACAACTTTTTAACAGGCTTTTAGGCTATTGTTCAGTTTTGTAAACTATTTTCACTAGTCTGGGTTTTGTACTTCTTCACATACTGTCACATCTTTTTGACTGAGACAAGTCAAAGTAATCCAGACCTTGGATTTGTTTTTTAAATATAAAACTTATAAAAGTTAGAAGTTTCAAATTTCCAACACTGCATGCTTGAGGGCCAGGCATACTTTGAATGATATTCCTTTTTTAGTCCCAAATGGATTAAGTCCAGTTCGATAAAACCCAGATCAGAATAAAAATATAAATCTTTAAATCAGTTTAATTTAATGTCAAAAAAGATAGATCTACAAAGACTGATTTTTGTAGAAAATTCGTATAGTTGCTATTCAGTATTGCAAATGGATAAAAGACACATTAACATCTAAATTACTAAAATTAGTTTAAACACACTGATATGACCCAAGAGTAGATATAAATGTGGCCAATATCCTTATAAATATTGAACTTTTATGAAATACTACATTTATTATACATTTTTTCATGATAGCTTTGTGTGTGTCATAATCTAATAAGGCACCTGTCACCAATAATTACATTATTATACAAAAAGAAGACCTTAACCCACACTATCATCACTCATACACATATATAAACATACCTTTTTTAATCTCTGCAGAACACCCAGTTGGTGTGATCAGTCTCTGTCTTTAAATGACTCTAAGAAAACTCAAGTCAAATTTAATGACTGCTATTGCCTTCTCTGAGTGGCCAACCAAAATAGCCTCCTCTATCCTGTCAGCCAGTATATTGCATATCACTACACTTCTATCCCCCAGCAGTATACTCAGAAATATGGTCAACACTGAGCCATTATCACTGATGAATACTGGTTAATCTACACTGCTGTGCATTTATTTTGAGCCACCTCTCGTTTTTTTTTTTGCATTTTGCTTCCAAGGAGCCTGACCTTCTTGTAATGTTTTCAAAAGTGGTCTTCAGCAGAGGTTCTCTGGGCTTTCTGGAGGTCTGTAAAGTGTTTCTTTGGACACTGGCTGCTTTTTCACTCATTCTCAGTTGTGGCCATTTTCAGAAGAATGTTTGTTTGTTTGTTTGTTTATTTCTTTGGTAAGCCAGTTAGCCCTGACCTATGAATCATTCAAGTATATACAAGGTAATTAACTCAAAGGATGAACCAACGTTGTGTCTACAGATGACAGAGAGCTTGTCTGTCATCAGCCTGTCAAAGAGACACATAATCTGCTCACATTTCTTTAGTTGAATCTACAAAACCTGCAAAAGATAACACATTTCACAGGTATTGTAGTATTTTTGCACCAGCAAAGTGATTCCCAAAATGCATTAGCTGAAATCTTGTTAAATCTCAGCATGATGTGCAGTGTGCATTAAAAATGCATTAAAAATAAAAAGGAAATTGTGTATGTGGAGGACAAAAGAAGGAGTGGCAGGCTTAAAAACTACAGTAGGTGAACAGTACCTGAAAGTCATGTCCTTATGAGATAGAAAAAAATCAGACAAAGACCTGACACAGGACCAGAAAGATACGTCTGGCCCTTAAGTTGATCCATCTACTGTTCACTGAGGTCTCATGAGAAATTGTATCAGTTAAAGGGTGGCTGTCAGAAAGCAATTCTTAAGAAGGGGAAACAGGGAGAAAAGGCTAAGGCATGACAAATTGCACAAGAACTGGACTGAAAATCAGCAGAAACAGATCTTATGGAATGAATCCAAATTTGAAATTTTTTGTTCAAATCATCATCAGTACGTATAGATGAGGTCAGGAGAAAGGTAAAACAATGAGTGTGTACAGCCATCTGTAAAATACGATGGAGGCTCTGTCATGGTTTGGGGATGCATTTAAGGCAGTGGTGTTGGAGAGCTTGTCAAAATTGATGGAGTCATGAATGCAGAAAATACCATCAGATTTACCTACCATGCGATACCAGGTAGAAAGTATCTCACTGGCAATGGCTTCATTTTAATTTCATTTTAATCCCCAATACAGTGCCAATGCAGTAAAAGCATACCTGGATAAAAAAACACACAGTGGAACATTATCAGTCATGGACTGGCCTCCCCAGAGCCTGGACGTCAAGAGCGTTGAAGCAGTCTGAGATCATCTTAACATAGAGTGGAACGAAAGGCAGCCAACATCGAAAAAAGAGATTTGAATGCTCTTAAGAAGTCTGGAAAACTATTCCTGGAGACTACTTAAAGAAATTACAATAAAGCCACCAAAGAGTGCTCAGGTTGTGTTGAAGAATAAAGGTCAATATTTGGTCAATACCACATCTAGACTTTCAAGCTCATTAAAATTGTACAAACTGTTTTCCCTTATATGCTGTATTTCCATGCATGTTTGTACATCTGTCAATAATTCATTCCACTGTTTCCCATTTTCCTGGCAAAAATATAAAAAATTAGGGGTGGCTCAAGACGTTTGCACAGTACTGCAATACATCATGATTATCACTGTTACTGGGAAAAAAAGAGTACAGTTTTTTTCTACTTACAAGTGTACATTAAGTCATGGTGACAAGTTTTAATTCACTCAGATAAAAACTCACTCACATCAGCGTATGCATTGCAAACTAAAGCTTTATTTTAGCAAGATGTGTTGCTAATATAGCTTTATTTTTAACATGAGCAAATTTTTATTGTCCAGCATTAAACATCTTCTTTCTGCCTTCCATGCCAGACATGGCTTCCACATTCTTCCGCCAGTCCGTCACTTCTTCCCTCTGTTTAAAAATAAATTAATTAATTAAAATAAAAATACACAGATTTTAAATTGCTCATGAATTTAGTTTTTCATTTTGAGGGCATTTTGAAGTTTTTACCTTTTCATCTTCCTTCTTTACTGTCTTAAGGTTGGCCTTGAAATCAGCCTTTGTTAGCCTGGAGGTCTCGGTGTATGCACCCAGCATATCGTCTGTTGTTTTCTTGACCCTTTTTAAGTTGGGCCTCTTTATACCCTTCAGCTCAATGATCTTCTGACTGAGTGATATAATCTGTGGAGCAAATATCAAACATGTTTATGACATTTACATTCTGACAATGAAAGTACTTTCTGTCATTAACCACTGTAGGTTTTAACCAAACCATTCACCACTAGGGGCAGCATTTTACCACCTTTCTTACACACAGGTGTATACAATAAGTACTTTTACACCGTGATTCCAAATTTTGTACCTCTTTCTCGTTTTTGCCTGCTTTGACCTCCATATCATAACGTGCTTCGTCCACTACGTCAATTTTATGATGTAATTCTTTGCAAAGTTCCTGTACAGAAGAAAAAGTAAGATGTTAAAATGAAGTAAAATAATGATTTACCGATAGTTCAAATTTGTTTGGTCAGTACCTGGAGCTCCTGGACTGACAGTCCTGACAGCTGCAGGGGAGGGTATGACTCATTCACAACTCTTTCTTTCTCCCTTTCTTTCTCTTCACCTTCTGCCACCAGCATAGCAGCGGCCTTTTTCAGCAGTTTGGCCTAAAATATAGTAAGGCTTCAATCCCTCTTTTTAACATTAAATACTGCTGATGAATGGCTCTTTTGAATAATTATTATGATAACTATAAAAAGTTCAAATGATAATAACAAACCAAACACAACAAATGCAAAACACAAGTTTCTTTGAGTCTATAAGACCTACTTTCAAAAGGAGTCGGCGTGTAGCAGCAAACTTTCGCTTTCTCTTGGACTAAAACCAAAGGAGATATATCAATGTAGATAATAAATATCATATGCGGTGTATAAAACTTAGAATCTGGATTAGTGAATGATTAATTGTTGTGAACACTGACAACATTTTCACTCACCGGTCTTCATTATCAACATGGTGGTATGATAATAAAAAAAAAAAAAAACACACACAAACACAGATCACTTGTTTTGTTTTGTTTTTAACATGAGAAAGGTTTTTTTCAAAATAGGTGAATGATGTTACACATTAAACAAATTATACTAGGACAATACTCACCCCTCAGACATTGCTGCAGCTTATTGTGCCTTTGGAAGAGGAATACATTTTTTTTAGTATCTAATATCACAGATATAGTATCACAGGTTTTCAGGTCAGTTTAATGTTAAAGCAAACATTTCAAAAGTTAAATGTTTTGAATATGATGCTGTGATACTTTTCTTTCTCATATCTTTGTGTAAAGTGAATATTTTGGGGGGTTTTGGACTGCATCTATAATCCAGGTGATGTTGTCACCTGATTTGTGGACTCTTATTTTGAAGGCTGGGTCCCATGGTCTTGTTTTTTTAACCGCATATTAAGAGCAAAGGGTGGAGCTAAGTAAGAAATTAATCACAGTGCATACACATAGAAAAGCAACTTGCAAACTGACAATGAACAGAATTTTGTATTTAAAATTTTTTTTAATGTAAGTGAGTGAGACCATAAACCTATGAGGGATTTACTGAAGTCATGAGTCACATAAATGTCCAGGGTTATTTTCCCATCGAGTTCAAAACAGCTGGAATTCTTTTTGAAACCTCTTTTTAGAGTTGCCCCCTGCTGTTCATTACAAAGAATGCATGATTAAGGCTTTTGGGACCTGTAGGCCATCTTTTAGTTACAGCATTGAGTTTGGATTTGTGATCAAAGAAAAAAAAATACTGGAATATATTATCTTGTACTTTGGGAAGTTGCTACTTCCCAAAGTTGTGTTTTTTAAACTTTTGTTTCCACAAAGCAATCAACTACATGACAAGACGTGCAAACTAATAGATAATAATAATTTTTAAAAAGCACACGTTATTTGTATTCCTAGTATTCTCTGTTGATAATAAGATTAAAATAAATCTGCTAAACAGATTTATTTAGTCTAATAGCTCTCAGGGGCTTTCAGATTGATTTCAGCTTTCTTCCCAAGAGTTGCCTGTTGCACAGCTATATTTGGCCACATTGCACTGTGTCCCATCAGCTGCTGTGGCCTTGATAATGGGAGAGACAGCCAAGCTACAAAAAGTTTGGCAGCAGAGAAAGTGGAACAACACCACACCAGCAGATAACGGTAGATCTCATCCAGATTCATATTGTGGCACATTTTCTATCTTAGAAGGTTGTTCATTTTGTTTCTGACACCAACACTTAAATTTAGCTGACTAATGTCTTTGAATAATCTGTCTATAATATATATGTCTTCATATTATTTAGTCTTGTCCTCATCTATATTTTTTTTATTTTCTCTGTATCTTTACTTTCAAAAACTTACTACTGATTACTACATTGTATTAAAATGAATTTAATCGTGATAAACAGTTGTAGTTCTAAAAATAAAAAGCTCTCCTCGCTTGACAACATTATCCAGTTTAAAATAAGCCAGTCTAAGAGAGGGTGAAGGTCAAGGTCAACAAGCAAAGTCACAGACGGTTTAAGGAAGCCTTCAGCCTTAGCCAGAAGGTTACCAGTTCATATGAGCAAACTATCGTCACTTATTACATCAGCTTTTAACTACAGTTAAGGATCAAGCGTGTTGTTACCAGAGCCAAAACGTCGTCGGGTAGTTTCAGCCTCAGATTACATTTCCTCGCTCACAGGATCAAGACATCTTTAAGAAGCCTGAGATGTTGTGGGAGTAAAAGCTGGGCCGCCAAGTTCAAAAAGTTTTAAGACCTCGAAAAAAGTATCCACATAGCTGTGATCCTGTCACATAAATACCAGCTGCAGTATCACTGTCAGGGGCATGCAGATATGCAGTATTCCTCTACCCCTGAGTTAAAACAAGACTCAGCTCGATTGAGACAGCCAAAGGGCTTTAAATGCAGGTACTTTAACAACTCAGAAAATAAAACAGAATGGAGCTTTACTGTCATTGTTAAAAAAACAATGGAAAAACTTTATTATTAACTATAGCTTAATAGCTATGGTCCACTGAATCATTTTTTAATGAACCATCTCTTAATCTTGCATTGTTAGGTCAAAAAGTCTCATTTAATATCCGTGTTAAATATCTCTGACTTTAATTTTTTTATTATTGTATGAAACTTACCTTGCGTTGATGGGAAATCAGACAAAGGAGTGGTGTGCTGAGAAAAGGAAAAGCACTTTACGGTTATTACTCAAAGATTTACGTGCCCAAAGTATCGTGTGGATGGCTTGTTAAAATAGACCCCCACCCCCCCCACCCCCCACCATCCACCTGACAATTGCTGCACCATACTGCACAATCCATTTTTGATTTGCCCTCAACCCATGACCCATTTATTTTCATGTGATTGCATTGCACAAGGCACACCTCACACCTCCTTCACCTAGCTGACAGCTGAGCTATCCTCTGTAGATGCCAGGCACTAACAGCATGGTTGTTTTTTTAAATTTGCGCCACGGTGAGCCCTCATTGTTTGCTGGCAGAGGGCTACATTAAAGACCAGTTATTTCAAAGGTGCATTTTAATGTCAGTTTTTAAAAGTTGAAGTCTGGTAGAAGTGTATTTCAACCTAACCTTTGAATCTGTACTTAGAGGCACTAAAAACAGGGTTTTAAGTGTATTTTACGTTTGTATTTTAAGTGTGTTAAAACATAGTTTTAACTCACTTAAAACCATGTTTTAGGTGATTTTAAGTATATTTATAGTGTGTGTAAGTGTAAGAATAGACTGCAGAGTAGTTTAAAGCAAGTGTTTGGATCATTTAATTCTGAAGCATCACTTTTATAAAGTGTTTTAAAAACCCATTTTTAAACATGGTGTGTCTTATGTCTGTACTCTCATGTTTATAGTATTATGAAGTACTTATTAAAGCTTATTCATCAATAAAAATCATTCACAGCACGGACAGAATATAAAAACATGTACATATTTTGATCTATTTTGCATGATTTACAAACACAGGCACATATGAAGCTTTTGTAAAGTTTACATATCAGCTGAATGATACATTTTAAGGGTGGGGAAGTATAAAGATGAACACACACACACACACACACACATTCTGATCACAGCTACACTAAGGTACTTGATAAGGAAGAACGCAGAACTTCACTGGGGCTGCTGTACTCAATAAAAGAGTATTTTTATATTTGAACCAAGACGCCACCCTGGCTTATGAATCATTGCCATGACTGCACTCTCACACAGAGGTTAGATCAAACACTATATCTACAGTCTATTCTGGTCAGATTTCAGTGGCACAGGACTGTCTGTCTCTCTGTCTGCTTTAGTGTTATGTAAACTGATACAGTTGAGCTCAATATCCAGTAGGAGGCACAGTAACTCAGACAATGCAACAGGAATTATCACATAGCCACGTACTACGTTATAGCTGGTAGCCATGCAGTGCATTACTCTGAGCTTGTTCTCCACAATGCTGGACTGTCTGCTGGCTTTATGTGTTGACCCTCTGAACTCACACTTCTTGTTGTCCTTATACTTTGGTAAAGTTACATGTGGGTCACAGTGGATGTGAAAACATGATTGGCCAGGAGAGATTTATGATTCAAGTCTTCATCCCAGTTCAAGGCTTGTTGGGGATCCTTGCTGCACTCCTCTCCGTCGCCTCATTTTCAGCTTTCAGTTGTTGGTTTTCCGAGATCTGACGAATTCAGAAGTGTCCAAGAAAGAAAAGCAGTTTGAAAATTTAAAGAAAATGAAAAAAGATTTAAATAAAAAGCTTTTGTTCCTTTTGGTTGTTTGTATTACCCTTGTAACTGGAATTTAAACCTCTTCAAAGAGGGGTCATTTCCTCATTGTCCACTGCTGCCTCCTAGTGACTGCTTGATGTTTTAAAATTTGTTGTTGTTGTTGTTATTATTAATCTATAGCTTTCAAAAACTCTGCACTATCGAATTTACAAGCAGCTTGTGCCATTTAAAAAAATGTCGTGCATTAGAATGGAAACTATGACATACCACTTCCTGTGCAGATGGCAATGTCTGATAAAACTGAAGAAAATCACAATTGCCGAACTCACACCACAGATAGCGTTCACTGTGTTTGTTTGCACATGTTTTCAAGTGGGATCTTTATTGTATTTATTTATCTTTCTCATTTGTTCTGTTGCTTTTAAAGCCTTTTCAAATTGAGCTACAGGATCGGGATCTACACCACCATGAGCCATTTTCTTTTTTTCTGTTTCTGTTTGAGTGCTAGACTCACAGACTCATCTGCTCTTAGGATGCTGGACAACCGTCTGGACTGCAACCAGCCAGTGAGAATTTCATGCTACATAACAATTTAAGGAGTCTGATTAAAGTTAGGGGTTGGGGATTTATAATCTTCATGAACTTATCCTGTTTGTTTTTTCCTGTTTTGGTCTTATCTTTGCAGGGCCTTAACAACTGCAAAATTAGTAAGTATATTATCTATCAAACCAGTTGAATAAAGTTCACAAACTGCTGTATAAATGAGGAATAGTTCAACCATATAAATTTGACAATTATATGATTTATCTCACAATACAGAACGTGAATAAAGTGCTGAAAGCATTACATTACTGGTATGCAATGCAGTAAAATACATGCCACTTAAATAAATGTTGTAAAGACTAACTAACTTTGCTGTACATCTACATACTGCCTTTTATCTTGTTAATTATTGCCAAGGCTTAATAGAATCTTATCTTAACCTTAACTTAATTTTTTTTAAAAAATCATCCACAAAAAGGTTGCACAGTAGAAAGTAAGCTATTTTCTAAAAGGAAGAAAATCATGAGGAAGTAGAATGTAAGTATTTTAAAATTACACTTAAAGTAAAGGAGAGTAAATATGCTATGTATTCCACCACTGCACACGTCAGTGAAATATATTTTAGCATCATAATAAAGAAATCCCTCCATGTCAGATAACTGCTCAGATGAACAGAAAGTACCTAATACAGAGGCTCCTAACGGCCCGGGTTTTGTGAACGTGACGCTCTGGAAGGGCAAACATGCGCTTGTTCCTGTTTTGAAAGTGACGTGGAAAATAAATACTGATTGTAAGTAAAATTAAAATCTGCAGTTCAGATTACAATATTTACTGTAGTTCACATTTTTGGACTATGTCAAGTAAAAAATGAAAACCTACTAATGCTCCTTTAAGGTGAATATATTAAAAAATGGCAATAAATATACCACTTTTTCTGTTCACAGCATCCATACGGGCACTTAACGGATCTCAAATTAATATTGTGGATCAAAGTACAAATCAAAGTCTTTGTGTGAAATTTAATTACCAATTTGAACACAGTCCACAATTGCACAACCCAAACGGTTATATGGTAAGAGAAATATTCGATTACTTAACCTTTACTTAACTATTACACATTCTATGAAAATGTTAAACATCTGTGGTCTTTTTTTTCTTTATTAGTGGACATTTTCTTTGGATGAAGTTGAGGTAGAGTTTGGCCACACATACATGGTGACTGTTTTTAATTTGCCAGAACCTAAGAATGGAGATTACAGGAACAGGACGCAAATTGCCATTTCAGGTAAGTCACCACCAGATCTAGATTAACAGGAAAAGGAGACCTTTTTCAGACTCAAATGTCACATAATGCTTGTCCACGCCAGTCAATTTTTTTTATAGATATTTGATAATTGTAATAATTTAAAGGATGAAACCTGCTTACTGTTGCTGTGTGGTTTGTGGACAGCAGTTGCAGCTGCAGAGCACTGAGCTTTGGTTGAAGTTTTCACTTTGACTGGGCCACTGCAACTCCTTGACTACTTCCTTTTTCACCCATTATGTTATAGATTAGCTGCATTGTCCTATTGGACGATTCACTTTGAGCCAAGCTCTAGCACAGGGGTGAGGAACTCCAGGCCTCAAGGGCCGATGTCCTGCAGGTTTTAGATATCACTCTGGGTCACCTGAATCAAATCATTAGTTCATCAGCAGGCCTCCGGAGAACTTCAAGACATGTTGAGGAGGTAATTTAGCCATTTAAATCAGCTGTGTTGGATCAAGGACACATCTAAAACCTGCAGGACACTGGCCCTTGAGGTCTGGAGTTGGACACCCCTGGTATAGGGGAAATATTCTTGTCATGTTTTGGACCACTTATTACCAACAGAGCAATGTCTAATCATTACAGCTACCAGAGTATCGTTGCTGGTCAAACTGATTTCTTGAACATGACAATGAGTTCACTGTACACAAATGGCCTCCACTGTCATAAACATGCAATAAAGCACCTTTGGGATGTGGTGGAAGGGAAGATTTGCAGGTCCATGGGCCAAAATCTCTGAGGAATGTTTCCAACACCTTAATGAACCTGTGTCATGAAGAATTAAGGCCATTCTGATTAAAAACCGGGGCTCTAACCTAGTACTTGCAAGGTGTACCTAACAAAGTGGCTGATGAGTACACACTTAAAATAAGGAAAAGTGAAAACTTCTTGGACAAGAAATCTCTAGCAAACTGATCATAATTTCTGTGTTTACACTAACACCAAAAAATCTCCATATTCCACTCTGACTTCACATGTTCATTTATAAAGCAACAATTACCAATTAAAACTGATTAATTAATCAATTCAGTTTCTTTTGTACATTTTTCCATGCAAATAGCATAAATTGAATAAATGTAAATATAACTGAACATCTGAGTGGGAAAAACTGAAGGATGACATCCTTCGATCACACCCCCTAACAGGATTTAGGGCTGCTGCTCATAGTCCTGGTCCTGGCTCTGCACAAGGACTGTAGAAAGTACAGTCATTGGCTGTGCAGGACAGTCATACAGCACTTACTCCGTTTTTTGATGGCCCCTCCACTTTCTTCTTTTTCAGGTCCCACCATAACAAACCTTCTTTAATATTCTCCCTCTTTGTTGGGCCTGTATTAACAGAAAAAGAGCATAGCATAATATGTTTTAAATGCACTGTTTGATTGCTTTGGGTGTGGCGTGGCATATCTTTTTTTTTTTTTTTTTGTCTGTCTCGTTCGGTACTTCAGCAATCAGAATTGTTGTCTGAAGGCTAAGAAAGATGCCCAACGGATTTATTTTTTCAGGTGGATCATTATGGCTGGCGTGGCATATCTAAAGCACTAGTGTGTAACCGAGTGCAGTTTTATCATCTTGAATTCAAATAAAAGCACTGTGAATCAGCAATTTTCCAAACACAACAACAGCTTTTTACCTGTTACGTAGCTCACTATTATACCAACAAGTACAACTGAACTAGTTGCCATGGCGCCGAAGTAGAGGTAGGACATGGAGTAGAAGTTTAACAGGCCCCTAGTTTTGGGAAAGACAGGGTAACAATTATTATTATTTTTACTACTATTATCATAAACTAGCATGTACATTTAAGCCTCACTGAACTCACTGACCCCTGGTTATTGGGGCGAAGTGGGGTGGAAACAGAGTGCTGGTCCTGGATAGGTATGTTGCTCTGGGTGATGTTTATGGATTCACAGTCACCTGCTAAGCTGGGCAGGACACCCATGGTCTCCTCGCTGGGTGGATAGAGAGTTGAACCTACAGCTAGCCACAGAGAGACACAGAAGCCAGCTAATATCCCTGAGAATGCCCCCTGAAACACAAATAAAGCATATGAGCATCTATGGCCAGCCAGTTTCTAAAAGCTTTACCTGTAGTATAGTGTCGCTGTGAAAAAATGTAACAGCCCATGTGAGGTAACACACATGTCACACGTCAGTGGGACCTCAATAAACTTAAGGAATTCAGAAAGTATATATGTGCGCCAATAAATTTCCAGAGAAACCTGTCTGGTTAACAGAACAATATAAAGGTGCTGAGTCAAGAGCGATAAGTGTGAACTTCTTTCTGACTGTTCACCATTAAAGGAGAGCACACAAAGTTTAAAAAACAACAACAACCTTATCTTCTCTTCTTATGCAATGTCTACATAATGAAATAGCAAACATTCATGTTAATAATTGCTACATTTTCAAGAAATACATTTTCAAAATTTCCATAGAGTATTGCGCAAATTAGTTTGAGATGTTCTCCTGATATTTTTGGATTAAACAGAACGCAATTCAAACCATTGTTTAAGTCCTTTGGCTTTTACCTATGACTTTAAGCTAAGTACGTGTGCTTCTTGGAAGTATTTCTAGATCATTTATTTACCAGTCACTCACCAGCCTGTTTGCTGCTGGGAAAAATATTCCCAAAATGAACACTCCCAGTAATGGGCCGCTGACCACACCCATGACAGTAAATGATCCCTGAAGAGAGAAAATAAATGGTGCACTGGAAAGTCAAATAAAAAAACTTAGACTTTGTTACAGAGTACAGTATAAATTTTATGTGTAATCAGTTACTCAAAGGTCAAAAATTTAACTGGCAAACTAATCTTGAGGGCTCATAATTTTCAGGCTCACTACCTTCTGATCTTCCCTTGTTTACATCTCTTACATATGCACTGCAGGCCTGAACTACTGTGCCCATGTGAGAAAAGTGCATCTAACATTTATGAAGTTTCAAACTACCTCCTGCTTGTGTGTGGCACATGTGAAACTGCAACTTTTACACAATCTTCCAACATTATCTGGAGTTCATGTATGACAACAACTCTATTGCTTCATAATTTTTTGGTAAAATCACAAAATTCTTTGGTAAAATGATTGATTATGAGATTATTACCTGAAGAACTCCCCAGTCCAGGAGGGAGGACAGCGCAGCGACCGTAATACAACCAGCGCCATACAGGAGTGCTTAGAGAAAAGGTTCAAAATGCATTATTGCTGACTATGACTCATTATAAGAATCTGGGACTAAAACAATAGAGCAGGAAGAGGTATAGTCAGCCTACACAGTCCTCGGGAAACCAGTATCAGTTTCTTCTGTGTCATGTGAAGCAGATAGGGGTGCAGGATATCCTCCATCGTCACCGCAGCCATGGCATTGATGCTCGTGGAAGCCGTACTGTTAAAAAGAGGCTTGATTAACATTAATCTCATGTCGGCAGCTCACAGCTTATTTGATTTCTGTATTCAAAAGATTCAATTCAACAATCTAAAAACTAAACACGACAAATAAAGGTAATAAACACCATATGAATAAAAATATCAAAGCATTTGTTCATCTAGTAAGACTTTGCTAGATTCTTTCTTGTGCATAAATATGTGTAATATATATGTATGGAGTATGTAAAAGATGTAACAGGCTTATGATGAATGTTATATGCTAACAAAGGATATGTAGTTTAGTCCAGTGTTTCCTCAGGCTCACTTAAAGACTGAAGAGTTTTCTGTCTTTAAACCTCAAATAGCCTTTCACATGAAA
This sequence comes from Tylochromis polylepis, assembly GCA_015107715.1. Lineage (NCBI taxonomy): Eukaryota > Metazoa > Chordata > Actinopteri > Cichliformes > Cichlidae > Tylochromis > Tylochromis polylepis. The sequence goes on from VVHJ01032169.1 coordinate 19,995, forward strand.
CCATCACACAAGTTAAGAAATGTCTCAAGCAAAGTTAGTTACACGTCACCACTGGCTCCCTGTTATGTGAGGGGTATACCTGCTTCAAGTTAGGTTTAAAGAAACTCAGATTTAGATACCTCAAAGTCCCGCTGTATGCACAGGCAAGGAAAAGACCTGGGAAGCCCGGGTAACTTTGGAATATGTCCAACACAAAGTACGGCATAAGCTAATTCAGATGAATAAAGAGTAAAAAAAAAAAAAAATGAACAGGCAAGTATTGGTGTGTAACATACAAGCATACCAAAACACACTAAAGCTATTAGTGATGCTCAGTCTTGGCCACATAAAGGCCCTGCTGAGCTAATAGAAATTTCCATATTTGTTTTTTTTCCTCCTTGTACAATCTGCATATTTACAACATACTTCAATATTCCACTAAATAAAATCAGTTTAGACAATTATTTAGCCATTAGCCTAATTTAACAATAAAACGAGTTTAGCTAAGAACAAATGTCTGCATCTCACACGGTCAAGACACATTTTAAACCTGGCTCACTTAAACCTTTCGTTGCTCAGTATGAAATGAAAGTAATCTGATTACCAGGTCAGGTTTAGAAATCCTTCCAGATTTCAGTGGATCACACCTATTGTAAAAAGCAAACATGACGATGCCACAGGTTGCTGCACTGCTCACAATGAGGCACAGACCCACTTGGTTCACAAACAGTGCCCTGAAAACAAAAGCAAACATGATGACTGTTTCCACTTTCTACTTTTTAGTGTGCGAAAGTTAAAAACTGTTCTGTTCTGATGCATCTTCTGTTATTATACTTTTAATCTAAAACTTAAATTAGATGTCAATCTTTGCTTGAATAAATTTACATTATAAATTGCAAAGTATTGCTGGCTAATATATGGAGATATTCATTGTCATAATAACATCTTCTTATACATGTTCTTTCTTAAGTGTAATCAGTATATAAAAATATATACATGTAAATATTGTAACAAAAAATAAAAACTTGATGGATGTTAAATGTCTGTTGAATGACAATGCTTAATAATGTCAGCTTCCTATTAAGAAGAACCAGTGCCTGAACTATCTGACCTGGAACAAAAGTCCTCTCACTTTGAGAAAACATGAAGGAGATCAACTCAGAACACAAAAGAAAATACTGTAGTTGGATACCTGGTAAATAATGATACTGTCCTGAGGGAGATACTATGAAACAATCAACCTTGCATCCATAATTAAATGAAAAGGGCACAAGTCTTCTTATTAGACCTATTTTAAACCACATCTTCAAATGTAGCTTGGTAACTAGTGTATGTCTGTATCATGAGTTTAATGAAGCACAACACAAGTGACTTAACTGATACATGCAAAGATCTTGAAACTTGAAACTTATGTGCCTAATGAAAAGTTGTCACAGATTCGGTACAATCCATTGCTGTATCATCATCATATTTCTGCATAAATCACATCAGGAAAACTTTTTTTGAAACAAATTAAATTAGAAATTTTGTGGTCGGTAAACAAAGATGTCTGAGATTTCGTGAGGATTTTAGAAGATGAGGCTATTTAGTCCAAAGTTGGAAATTAAAAGGTCCCCCAGAGTTTTGAAACCGGAAACAGGGACACAGCGCAAAAGCAGTCAGAGAAGAGCATATTTCAAAAGATGAAGACAGAGCTGCTAATGATGCAAACTGAAGAGCTACAAAGCCATTGGATGCAATATATTTTGACACAATGTACAGCGGGGCTACAATAGCATCTATGGTCAGTTCACTTAAACATTTTGTACACTTGATGAGAAAGTAGTACAGAAAGTATAATCTCTGTTTGTAACTTCTGATTGGATGGACAGCCCACAGACTGCCTGCAAAATTTCCCAAAGTGCACCGCCTCCGCACTTCAACTTTTGCTTGAGTGTATTGCACTTCTTAGTTTTAACACCAGGGGAAGCTACTGTTGACCGAGGCAGTTGCTCCACCAAAAAGGACAATGACAGAAGAAATTTACCCCAAGTTACTAAACATGGAAGAACCAAAGAAGCGGAAGGTAGAAAGTGAGTGCAGAAAATTTCAGACAGGGTGGGAGAGTGAATATTTCTTCAAAGAATTCAAGGGGAAGTGTGGCAGTTATGAAAGAGTATAATGTACGACGTCATTATGAAACCAAACATCAGGCTTATCTATGCATCCAACACTGGTGCTGAGCGAGGGCAGAAAATAAAGCAAATGGTCGCTATCCTGCAGGGTCAGCAACAGTATTAGCCATTAGCCACTTTAGTTGAGTAAAAAATATATTCCACAGTGCCCGTGTGTTAATAAGCATGCATGCGCAGATACACATGCTTCAAATATCAATAATGCGCATCAATTCTGTCACTACCCTGCTTTTGCGCGCCACTTTCTTATATGCGTTTCTCTTGTTAACACACAGTACGCACCGCTGTGCACAGCGCACACACCGCACACGCAAAGTCAGCTGATCTCATCTGATGCAGATTTGCTCCTTGATCAAGTGACATTTGTCCGGATTTTTGGCACGATTGGCGTCGGATCAGCACCCCAGCTGGTGGCCCGATTTACATACCCAGCGCAGCTGATACTCACCAGAATAATTTACTAAAATTATATGCACTCCTGTTATTAAGTCCAGTTCAGTCTGTTAATGTTGATAACCGTTTCAAACGAACGTTAATAGGTGTGTTGCTAAGC